>JAYMFU010088744.1:0-10124 GCA_036784835.1 Phaeophila floridearum
ATCACCAACCCGCGCAATCGTCCGCTAACACGTGACGCACGCACACCCGAACGTCTCGCG
The DNA here is from genome assembly GCA_036784835.1 of Phaeophila floridearum. Lineage (NCBI taxonomy): Eukaryota > Viridiplantae > Chlorophyta > Ulvophyceae > Ulvales > Phaeophilaceae > Phaeophila > Phaeophila floridearum. The sequence goes on from JAYMFU010088744.1 coordinate 61, forward strand.
CTCACGTCATCAACCGCCGCAATCCCCTCAACGCATTACACGGCACTACGGCGTCACTGGCAACATGACCGCGCGCCGTCCACTCAGTACGCAACCTACTGGGAACCGCCGCCCGCGCGCAATCTCTGCATTGGCCCCCCGTACGGATTGCCAACCCGACGTGAATGTCAGCACACGCCGTGCCTCTTCATGACGCACCTGCGACAACGACACCTCCCTCGCGAACACGCGCATGCGCGTCCATCGCCCGCAACACTCACACGCCCTAGCACAGTCACCTGACACCCGCGCGACACATATAAACCCCCTCATCATCGTACCATGGCCACATGTTCGTCGACGCTTCTGCCGTATTCTACCCACGCAGCTTACACATCCACACGCGCATCCTCGCTACGTACCCACCATGAACGGTGAAGCACCCGCACCCGTGCGCTACCTGCGAACAATGCTATTCCGCATGCTTCCAGAGTGTATGCCGTACTACATTGCTGTTCCGCATCCTTGCCTCGCCTAAATGTATACTACGATCGTTTTGCATGCCTGCCCCAGTTACCAGTGTACTACATGTGCCTATGACGATACCCACCAGTGTGGAACACACCTAAGCACCGCAAGCACATCCCACGGCGTCACACGCACACCCAGCATTCCAGGTTGCACACAACCTTCGTTTCCATATGAGAACCACGGGTTTGCTGTCCAAATTCTTACGTGCATCTTCCAGTTTCACCGCACGCGCGTCCTACCGCCACAACGCTCTCCCATGCCGCTACTGCCTCATCGAGGCCACACACATTATCCCCTTCTGCACACACCAATCGACTAAGTACAAGACCTCATGCACGTCAACACATGCTGTTGCTAGTCTACTCGAATTTGCCTAGACCGTGGCGTACACACAACGCCGTCACTATCTCCTTCACCTTGTGTCAGCTGGACTTTGCAGAACTTCCGTCACCAGCTCGAGGCCAAGGCTGCCCGCCGTCGTGCCGCTGCCGAGGCCGCACCTTTGCCAAAGGCGGCCACCCAAGCCGCACAGATTGGTCGCGCACTCGCGGCTGTGCTGCAACGTCAAAACATCAGCATCTTCCAACTCATCTGGCAGTTTCGGACTACAGAGGGCGCAAGCACGCAACAGCGTTTGAACGTCATCATATCCACCGTACGTTGCATCACATCTACCACCTCTGCTTTCTGCATTCCATCTCCATACAAGCCACGCCAGGCCATGCTCGATACTCATCACCAACATACCAACATGATGTGCAGTTGAAAAACCTCCGCTCAACCTGCAACATTCACGGCGCGTGGCAGGACCTCTTCATTGTGCTCACTGGCACCTTCCCTCCGCCGGAATACCTCAATGGTCCACCCGAGACGTTCAGCTCGCTCCTCCGCACCTTGCGCAACAACACGTCCGCCAAGTACAACTTCGTGGGCTTCCAGATGCTCCAGAATCCGAGCGTTGACTGGCACGCGGTATGCGTTCAACCTCATGCGTATCTTCGTGCTACACACCAGATGTCATACCACTCTTCATGCCACAACCCGCATGCAACATCCATCGCCGCATACCATCCACTCCGCATCCTTTTGTGCATGCTCCGTACCACACCTGCGTCACACACTCGATATGCGAGGTATGCATCACTAACACATGATATATACCACCCAGATTACCTACAATCAGCTCAACCTGCCATGCGCTCCAAACATCGCACCCACTCTCCATATACCATCAATACATTTCGCACCAACCACCACTTACTCGCCGGCTCACATGCAGGTGCTTTTGGTAGACTACGACGACTGTCAACCCGGTGGACTGCTATACGACCTGACCACCGCCTTCCTCCCCGACCCCGCCGCATTCGCGGCAAACAAATTGATGCCGGTCCTCGGCGGGGATGCGGACGCGCTATCCAGGCATCTGGACCCCGCCACCTCCGCCATCGCCAACGTCTTCCCCCCTCATCTGCGCACGCCTAACAGTGCGGCTGCCATTACTCTCGCGTGGCACATATGCAAACCGTTGTCTATCTATGCCTTGACAATGTCCTATTTGCCACATGCAACCATTGCCACCCTGAACTCATTCCCCCCCAATGCCGCACATGACCCTTGCTTGTTCGTTGCCAACCACAATGCATTCATGTCATTCATCATGTCACAACATCCACACCCTGTCAACACTACACTTTCTCACCCATACCACCGCCGCACACCACGCCATATGCTCCATCTCCTCATGCAAACCCTTCTCGCCCATACTCCCACTCACTCACAGTGGTCGATGCCAATAACCCCATGCCACTTGTGATATGCAGATGAGTTCGTGGCAATCCCGCACGTCCCACCCCCGCCCGATGACCCCCCAGCCCATCCCGGCAACGGCAACCCTTCAAGCGCCACAGCTCGCCCCGTTGCCCCCAATGCACCGACTAACAACCGCGGTGCTCCATCCGCTCCTGCCACCAGGGACCCGGGTACGCATCGCACCCATTGCACACTCCCTTGGCGACGCCGCTTGCGTACACACCTTTTCACGTCGCACACGCGCGCATCGCCCACACGCGCCCATCGTCGCTTCTGGGGTGCGCACTCCGCCTCCTATGGCCATCTTGGCGCGTGCTTTGCCTTCCTTTCTAGACTCGCTACTACCCCGCAACCCTATACCACGCCTTGTTTCAGTCCGCACTCCGACTCAAATACCGCACACTTGACCCCCGAGTGCATCTAGCACTACCAACTTGTATACTCAGTACGTCACGCTTGCAACAACGTGCACATCACCATGCACTACCTCCCACGCTCACCGTGTACATGCATTGCAGCACGCCTCCTGCGCGCACACCCAACCGCTACACCCGGTGCTGCGCCGCCTCGCCGCCTCCCAGGACTGTGACCGCTACTGGGGAAGTGATGATTCGTCACGGCGACATTCTCAAGGACCACGGTGATGACTCAAGCACCAACTCGGGCGTGTAAAGCGCGCCACAACGCCTACAACGCATTGAACGCACTTTGCGTATCATGTTTTTTACAACTTGTGTTTTCTCTCTACCGTGACAAGCAGCGTCACCTTATGTGAATACGTTTCCAATCTGGGTTGCAAGTTCCGTTGCTTGCCGCTTCTAAACCATCGCCTTGCTCCTATTTCTGTTTCTGTAAATATGTGAGTTGTGAACAAACCCGGTGCCTGTCCACCGCTTATTCACTTGACGCCACATTCAACACATTCTTAACCTTTCGACAACTTCTGTGATACCGACAAGCCATGTACAGAATGGCTCGTTCAACAACCTGTCCATATCACATACTTCGCTTTCCAATGTGTCAATGTTCTGCATGTCGCAACCCCTCACACTTCTCATTGTTGTTAGCGCCATCCGCACCAACACGTAAACCCACCACCTGACCATGCCTATACCCATCTTCCCCTACTTATTCGTTGTAACGAACCCGTTCTCGCCACTTTCACCTGCCAAATCTCGTTCCAATGCTTCCTTGTCGGTTGCTGGTGTCGCCTACATCGCCACAGCGTCCCGTTGTTCGCCAAAGTCACTTGTCGGTGTCACCCATAGATGTAGCGTGCGACTAACGTTTACCCACACAGCCGTGTCGCTCCAGCAACGCCACCTACCACCCCTACAGTGTCGCTTGCGTTGGCGACGACCAATGCCGCCAACAACGTCGATTGCCGCCCTCACTCTGTTGCATGTGGCATGTTGGCCCGTTACTCAAACAACATCGCTTGCCACCGTACCAATCTCACAGGTTGCCCACCGGCGTAATCCACCAACCTCGCCTACCAATGTACTCGTCAGCCCCCATGTGCCTTGTACCGTACATCGCATCCACATCTTTCATGCGGTTGTCACGACTCTCACTGTCATATTGTCCATCCACCCTTGCTATCACCCCCACTTGTTTACTCTCATAACCATCCCCCACATTTATCACTGGGTTACAAATCTCCTCGACCAACATCACCACTACCTACTACATACCACCACCTCACTTGCATAGCAGCTATACACATCGTCCTCATTGTACATACATTGCACTCTTGGCATCTCCACAACCATGCACACCATTAGAAGCAACACCCATGCACCTATACTACACTTACAACTGTCACACACCAAGAACCCATTCTTCGGGATATCGTCCACCTTCACTACACTCCAAAGTAATATTGCATCCGGGCGGCCCACTGTGGCAGCGACATCGACACGGCACGGCCTCCCGACCATCCTCGACTCGCACAGTGCATGGCGTGTTTAGCACTGGGCACACGCGCGGCGCGTGAAAGTCTTCCCAACACGCCTCGACTGGCGCAACGAAGCCAACGCCCGGCACGCGCCTCAACGCATGAGCGCGCATGCGCCCCCTTTCTCCCGTGAACACGCCAAAACCGCTCGACCGCTCGTCGTCATCACACGGAAATAACCACGGTCGCATGTTGCCGACCGCCATCCCACGCCGCGCATGTCGACATGGTGGCTGCCACACTCTCAACTGCACCCTAAAATACCACGAGTATACGACACATACGCAACGGTCTCCCTCCCAACCCGTCCTCAATTCACGTGCATACGTGCACGCCAGCGACCACACGCAAGTGTTCCGTGGAAACGGACCACTGTTGCGACTGCCGCTACGACCAAACTCCATCCGCAGAAACCAATGCACGAACCGTTGCAATGGATGCCGGTGGCATGTGGTCGCGTCCAGAACTATGTCTGCCACCACCGACCGCAACTCGTTTACGCTCCACGCGTCCAAGTCCGCCCATGTGCGGTCGTCTTGATGCGGCCACCGCCCTCGCCGTTCGCCTCTCGACACAACCATGCGCCCTTGACCTACGACGCGCGGTACCGCCTGCAACAGCATCCGGAACACCCCGTCCGGTCCTGCGTCTCCGACTGTCGGCGCATGCCCTTCCTGCTCGAGATGCCGCATGAGCGCACGCGTGCACTCCGCGTCCCGCGTGACCTGAAACATTGCGCGCAAATGTTCCGTGTCTCCTGCAACCCTTCCCGACACGTCCCTGCTAACGAAACCGAGCCAACTGTGACATAACGCTCCGTACATCTACATCCAACTTCCACGCGACCAGCTGCACGCAAGTCCTTGGCGGGCTGCATGACCGACGCGTCGGCGTCGCGACGACGCGTCACACAAGACGCAAACGCGTCGTTCACGCCTCTTGTCGCATCCGCTCTTCCACTTTGCATACCTGACTTTCTGCTATCATCCCAAGCCCCGGACCGTCCCATCCACACTCCCTTGCGCTACGACAAACAAGCGCGTTCTACCCGTCGCCGTTCATCGCCTATCTACTGCCTACGCCACGCACTCTGCCCTTCTAATGCTATCCGCTGCGAACATGCTATCCGGACGCCTCATCCGCACCACGTCAACATCGCCGCGTCCGACATCATTCACGCCGACCCTTTTCCATTCGCTTTCTCCTCACCGCCGATCCATGTCCATCCACGCCCTCCGTGCACGTCCGTCTACGCAACCTGACAACTCTACGACTGCACATCGCCTTCCGTCGCACCCATCTCGCGCCACTCTGACGCACGACTTCGCATCCTTGCCCCGTCCTCACCTTGCCCGCCGCCCGCATGCTGCTTCCCGTACACTGCCCTACACTACTCGCTCGCTCGCCCTGTCGCGATGTCGCCTGCGATGTCGCTGACACTGTGGCCTGCGATGTCGCCCGCGATGTCGCCTGCAGTGTCGCCTGCCAGTGTCGCCTGTCATTAGCGGGCGACACCGCGGGCGACGCTGCGCTGGCGACACTCGCACGCAACACTCGCACGCGACACGGGAGGCGACACTGCACGCTACCCTGCACGTAATACTCGCTGCCGCTCCACGGGTGACGCTGCAGATGACAATGCTCGCGACACTGTATCGGACACTCGCCTGCTCAATATCCAGTCATATGTCACTCACCTGGCCAGCTCCGTCGCGCTCATTCCAACATCCGCGTATCACAACGCGTCCGAACAGCACACACATCCACGCCTCCACCTGCGAATGCACCATGCTATGCTCATTCCAACTATGCCTAACAAGTTCGCGCTCTTGCTGTCGTACACCGTTCTCGCACTCAAATCCGCGTATCACAACGCGTCCTAACAGCGCAAACATCCACGCCTCCACCTGCGAATGCACCATGCCGTACGCGATGCCGCTTGCTATGCTCATTCCAACTATGCCTAACAAATTACACGATCTTGCTGTCGTAAACCGTTGTCGCACTCAAATCCAATGCGGCGCTGACTATCCACATCGACATCACCCGTGCATTCGCATCTCACGTCCCGTTTATTACAACCACAGACCACACACAAGCTCAGCTGTACAGACGGCAATCGGCACGGACTTCCAACACCGCATGGGTATGGCAACCACTGCAACCCACGACTCTCCCTCATCGTCCTTACTTCAGTTCACATCTCATCGCTGCACTGCGACCGCGCCCCTCGCTTACCCGTGCCACCGGCCACCGCGAGAGCCCCGGGGGGCCCCCCAGCCCCGAAGGAGTTGGGCATTCATTGTCCGGTAATCTGCTTGAAATACATATCACTGCCATATTTTCCAATCGTGTCCGATCGCCCGCCACGGCGTTACCTGCTGCACACGCCATGTCTTCTCACACATTTAAACACAACGAACACGCGCGTGCATTGCTGTTGTCTATAGGACTATTTGTCGCAATGGACCTCAGCAAGTACGGGTTCTGCGACCCGCCAAAAAAGGACCAACAACCAGCCAAAGTTGCCATATTTTGCAATAGTTTTTTCGATCGATTCCAGCGCAAAATACACACGTATTTTCCGATTTTGCCCCTCTCAGAAATACATAAAAGAAACCCTGCAGGGCCCTGGTCGCAACTGTGGGCTTCAACCATCAGGCACTCCGCGGGGCCCCGCGAGCGCAACTCCATGGAGCTCCACATCATCCGCAGCTCTAGCACGGTTGAAACTGCCTGCGACGAACTCGTCAAGCACTTGCAGCTGTTTTAATTGAGATATCGCCCGGGTCCGATGATCGACCACATGTTGCTGGTCGCTCGGATCGACCTCCGAAGGAGCTCACCTGCGCACGGTGAGCTTAGGCGCGGTGGTGAGCAGTCAAACTGTGGCGTCATGTGTCGATGACCGGGAAGTTTCGATTTCTGAGACGTGCGGTTAGAAATCGTTCGCCTGATGACCGCACGTGAGTAATACTCAACGTGCTCCAAACGAACCCCGTCAGCCGACCGCGGTATTCCGTTTCAACACGAGCATGCCGTTGCACAGGCTTCGATGTCTTACTTTGCAAGGCCGTGCCAACACGGTGTTCACCTGGCCATTCATTTACCGCACACGAACGAACTCGTCCTGAACACATCGCGGTTCTTGCCTTGCCGTTGAAACGCGTTGACAGTTGCAGGGCTAAGGTCAATTTGAAACGGCGCATTCGAAATCCAAATGCTTACAACTTACCTGACAATTTGTCTGTCGCACCTTGCGGGGGTCAGGTTGACGGTGCGCCACTTTCCTCAGCCGACGCACCAACGCAGACAGTGACAGGCGGAGGCAGTTGTAACGTCCGCGGGTGAGCACTCGTGTGTGGGGGCCCCATCGAGTCCGGCTGCGAAGCTCACGGGCCCTCGAGCCGTGTGTGTGTCGAGGGCTGCACCACAAGCGTGCGACGCACCGGGGCTTGTTGTAGGTCCAAACATCGGGAGCAACGAATCACTGCGAAGCGCGTGCCTACATACCGGACCTGCTGGGGAGGGGCCGGGACACTTGTGTCCGTTATAGCGAGGCTGCTCGCGAACAGAAAGTCTGCGTTGCACCGACGGGGCGCCGCATGCGGCCGCACGGACACGACACTCGTCACATGCAAGCTGAACTTTGACGGGTCGCGTGAAAGTCTGCGCACGGACTGACCGCAGGCGGCGCTGATGCGATTCGGAAGGCGATATCAAGAAACGAGTGCCACATGTCCTGACTTATCTTACTCGCGGGCGCGCGGACTGCAGCTCTGACGTTCTCGGGCTGCGAGCGTGCGTGCAGGGCATGCATGTCGGTGCTAACAACAAGCGGCTCAAGGCCTTTCGGCAGCAGCCGATGCGGCAGCTGTTGCCCGGGGACGGGCCTGCCGAGTTCAATGCATCCGTGCTCCCTCATGGCATGCATAACCGGAGGCGGCGCACAACAGTCGTTCAAGTATAAGCGCGCATGCGCATGTACCGGAGTAGCGCTCGCGCTCAGTGAGCCACACAACGAGCAGGTTGATTTCTGCGACGCTGCAGCCTGGAACCGATGTGAGCAAGCTGGCACGACCACCCAGTCCAGAGGCAAGGGCTCGCTGACGTCTCGGACGAGGGGCAAGGATTCGGCGTGTTCTCGACGCCCGAAAGTGACCTCGGGAGGCTGGCTCGGGTGAGCGGTGCTGGGCAGCAAAGGGCCGACCGCGGCGCCCACCGTCGCCATGGACGCCGAGTCCGGTGGCGACTCCGATTTCGAGGACGACGGCCGCAATGGCACAAAGAATCGTCGCAGCTGTGCTGCGGACGCCGTGGGAGCTGACCAGGACATGACGAAGATGGAGCGTATAGAGCGTATCAGGGCGAAGAATCGCCGCGCGCAGGCCGCGTATCGCGACCGCCGGAAGGTGTGGAGTTGCATCTCTGATCTTCAGCACCCACCCAACCCGGATCATCCCCTGCGCAGCAACCAACACCCATCGCTTCCGACTCGTCGTCGCTTCCCCTTGCTGCATTCCCCACGCTCCGTTGCCTCTGTTTGCATTCTTGTTTAGCAAAGTTGCAGTACCCGGAGGTTGCCTGGACTCGAAAAATTGAAACTTGCCTTTACTACGTAATCTGCTGCGTCTTGTCAGTCAACGGGTTGCGCTCGGTATGCAGTCCACGTTGACCGTGTTGCTGCTCGCGCGAGTCGTCGTGCGGCATCGAACCTGAACTTCGCTTCACATTATGAAATGCGTGTTGACGGCGGGTTCGTCCTTCGTCGCAGTTCGTTCTTCTTCGGAGAACGTGATCACAGGGTGCCGCTGACACTGGGTTACTGCACATGCAGAAAGAAGCGGATGGTATGGTAGAAAAGAAAGCCGCCATCGAAGAGCAGCGCAAGCAGTATCAAGGCAAGTTGCAGCAGCTGCAGGTGTACCAGAATCAACTGCAGGCACGCATTGAGAGTGCATCTGATCAGCTCGCGTCGTTCTCCTCCCAGGTGGAGGCCCGGCAAACGAGTGCCAGGGCATCGGCGGATGTGCACATGGATTGCACATCCGAGGAACCCGACAACGGCGCGTTTGTGGCACTGTCGCTTGACACACTGCGGCCCGGCAAGTCCCTCTATGATCGACTTCAGGCCCATTTGCATGAGGCAGCTAGTGCTCACCTGCCCGTGCAACTGAAGCTGGAAGGCCTACCTGGCCGACCTAGGCTGGTGGGGTTCACCGACAGCCCGGACACGTGGCAGGACCATGCCTTCTGCCATACTCACATGACCGTCAGCATGCGCTGCTGCCTGCTGCGCTTGCGCGATGCACACGCACGGCTGAGAACATTGCAGAGCGAGGACGGCAACGTCCAAGCGGCCACTTGGTACGTTGCAGCTCTGGGCGTTCCGGCCGGCGCACCTTACACGCTGCATGGCGCCCGGCAGGTTGTATGCGCACCCATGTTACGCTTGTGTGCGGTTGTGCGGCCCCCATAGGCCGTGTTATGGGCTGGAGCTGCCAGCGGGCAGCAGCTCCAGCTTCGTGTGTGGCCCCGCGCCACATGACCCGTGCAGAAACCTGAATGCACAACTTTTTGAAACAGTGGTGTGTATGTGGCTTGCACACCTCACCAACATGCACAAAGTGCATGGTGTGTGTGCAGAAGCATGGCATACCGCAGTGTTCCATGCTGAACATGCTGCTTGGAAGGGTGAGAATTAGTGTTGTCCATCTGTGTGTGTGTGTGTGTGTGTGTGTGTGTGTGTGTGTGTGTGTGTGTGTGTGTGTGTGTGTGTGTGTGTGTG
>JAYMFU010088855.1:0-10124 GCA_036784835.1 Phaeophila floridearum
CGTCTCTCGATGGCGGAGTGGTGGTAACCCTTCAGGTGCCTCGCGATGCTCATCATCCATGTGTTGATGGCATGCCATGAACACAGGAAGATGGGCACGTCAAACACAGCCCTGCGACGAGACACGCACGGTAAGCATGTTGCACACAGCGGCCCGCGCGCGGCCCCCCCCCCCCCCCCCCCCCTCCCCCCCCCTCCTTCTTGCATACCCAGACATGGGGCTTGCACGTGCACAGGAAAGCACATCACGCGACATCAACCAACAGTGCGTTTTGGGAATGGGTGTCCATATAGGATTTGCAAACAACACTAACACTGGCAACAACCCTAGAACTGTAGATCAGTCAATTCGAATGCACCAACGATTGTGCAAGCATCGTACCAGCGTTGGGTGACGACATCGTGGAACGAGACTGGCTCGCCTTCGTTCATAAACAACTTCTGGGCAAAATGCACACTCCACTGTAGTAAAGGGCACGTGTGTACATGCGGGCCATATGTACAACAACGGAAGTCCGTCACAACGCCAAGCCGATTGGTCTTTGAGTACTGGTTGTTGATGGCCAAGTACTCCATGTGCTGAGGGTAGGAGTGCACGTTGCGGCCGAGATCCATGCACTTCCCCATGATGCGAGTGTACTCGTCACCACGCATAATGGTAGGATTCAACATCAGCTGCTGTCTCCTGGACTCAAGCACTTGAAAATCAAAACGCAACACAGTTCGACATATGAGTCTAGGGTGTTGTCCGCATTAGCAAACATAAAGCCATGGACAATCAACGGACAACCCGTTGGGACCCTTTTTCAACGTAACGCAGTGTGGTGTGCCACGCCGATACACAACACATGTCTTTGGAATGCACCCAAACGTGGTTTAGACTGGATGCTTTTTGAATCGCGTGTTTAAACAAGCTTCTGTCCAGGAGGAAGCGGTGAATGTTGGTATGCCGCCATATGGACATTGACCCAGCGATATTCAACTAGGATACTAATAGTCTACAAGAGCGGAGACGTGGGATCGGCAGCAACATGCGTGTCACATAATATGCAAACATTGGTTCCCTACCAAGCCCTGCACTACTCCTGTACCATCGTATTTGTGCGGGAACCGGATGACAAGCCATGGGTCACGAGGTGGTTTTAACGGGCGGATTTGCAACATAACATACCCAGGCTCACACATGTAAACAGATAGGTGGCATCATACTGCGTGCTCTCAATCGCCAAGGCCTCATTAAGCTTGCGCCGGCGATTGTTGCCCTGCTCAGCTTGGGCCTCCTTCAGCGCTCTTGGGATGGTGTCCTCCTTCGAAAAGCACCCCAGTTCCCAGCCCTTCAGCACAGCCCGTTGCATCTCCTCCTCCGTGGGCAACAAAGCGAGGTCCACTTGCGACTTGGACAACGCAGCGGATTCTTGCCTGCATGGCCATGCAGATACCATGAAATATACTCATTACGATACCGGATTGAAGTGCACATTGGCTGCAGACACCAGATTGTCAAGGTGCATGTCCAATTTGCATGTCACAGTCATTCAGATCGGCATGGCCTCCACATGTGCAACGTGAGCAAAGCCAGAACATGACGAGGCCTATCATTGATAATCAAGTTTATGTCGAATAATGCACGACGAACAAGCCGCCAGCAACTAGAACTACTTGTCGTGAACAAGCTAAGCAGCCCAAGTGGCACATTGCACAACATGCTACCTGGAACGCACACGCGTGATTTAACACGATGATGGCACAACGTCAATCCCAACCGTATGATGGGATGGGTACGGAATGAAGAAGAGGATATCGGAAACTTCCAGCCAAACTCCTGAGCTTGGAAGATAGGCCGCCATACTTGATCAGGGTTTCGAATATGGCATACGAGCCTGAGAATGTCGGACCAATATCAATGGTATACGCATGGTGATGTCCGACCACTGTGTCGGACCGATATTGCAACGATATGGCATACGGTCTGGACATAAGCTCACGGCGAGCAAGGGGCTATCCCAACACTCTGTACGTATGACATCCAAGAACGACTTTAAAAAAACACAGATCGCTACTTTTTTAGTTATGGCTATGTTGGAACTCAAGAAATAGGCTTACATTACATTATATTCACATGCACAATTGACACCACACCCCACTAAGACCCCACCACACACAAACCAACCTAGACGCCCACCTAACAGCCTACCCCATTACTCACCGCCCTGGGGTGTTCCTTTCCATTTGCGCCACAGAGCAACCCAAGCTTCACCGTAAGGCTCGTAGATCTTGGCCCCTTGGTCCCTTACCCTAGCAGCAACATTTAGATGCCTACTAGTCAAGCGAGTGATGAGATCATTCTTGATGAAATGCATGGACGAAAACACCCGCTCGTTCTCAACACTATCGTTAGGCATGACCAAGAAGATTGAAATCAACTCAAGCAGGGTGGGACACAGCTCAGGGAAGGCATCATTCCTAACAACATCTCCCCAGAACTCAGTGGTGCCAACCAGTTTCCCATTGCTGCCTTTGGGCCACGTCGCAAGGATAGGAACCAAGTTGACGAGCTCGCCGTGCACTTGGGACTGCAACTGTCTCTCTCCCCCGCCGTCGGTGCCGTCCATGTCTTGACGGACACTATTGAAGTCAAGCAGGCCGGGCACATACTGATCATTGCCGTCAGAACTGGCCACATGAGGGGTCCCAAACACACAAAAAAAAGAAAAGATCAAGTTCTCAGCATTTTCCAACTTTGCACGAATAGTAACACTACGCATCTGCTCATCGTCATCAACACCGATACCCCACCAAGACGAGTGCAACCATTGTATGTTACTCAACAAGGACGTGCGATCAGGGAACAGTTCTTCTAATGCACTGATAGCCAAACCAGCAGTGTCCCCCAACTGCGCCCTCACCTCTATCACGGCTATGTCCCATGCGGTCCTTGTGGTGGGGATAAGCCGTCGCCGGCGACCAGCATAAGGATGCCATAGGACCAACCAATGCTCTTCCCCACCACTGCGGTACCTGACCGTGGCAACAGTGTCACCTTCGACAAAAGACTCACCAACACTTGAGACACAATGCTTGGATGATCCGGCTTAAGGAAGACAACATAAAACAGACCACTGAACCCTTCAAAGCGGTTTGACACTAAGTCCCCAAATGCTTGCCCACCCGAACTGCCAGGAGCATGAGCCGTGTGCCGAACTGACTCACTGAACAAGTTGCACAAAGTGTCCTTGGCAGGCTCAACTAATGGATACACATCAGCTAGATGTCCATCTCGAATCTGCAGCTGTTTGCACAGCAAATTCACACTCCCCAAGATCCCATACAACCCATGCATCAACATGAGAGTGTTGGTGTTTAGCAACCGATCAGCAATGCTGGCTGCTTGTGGTTCACCCTGTTCACGGGCAAATGCTGCCAGTGGAGCATACGGTTGTAAGACGTTGCCTAGGGCACCATACAATGACAACCATCGCACGTTGAGAACTTGGACCGCCTTCTTGACGGAGTTCTTCACGCATGCTAAGCGTTGCACATTCCGCTTTGTGGAACCCTTCATGTAAGCCGCAATGTCAACCACCAGCGACAAGATTTACTTTACCTCCGCGTGGTCTTCCAATGAGCGCCTGACCAGCCCGACACGCCGTTGTGAGCGCCAAACATGACTGATGCTCCGTCTGTTACGGGTTCTGTGTAAATCGCAGCACACGGTACATTCAATGCGTGGTTAGGCCGTTAACATACGCTCGTGACGCAGAACTCGTCACCTCGTAATTCATCCTTCGCGCTCACGTAACATCTGGTATCCGTTATACCAGTGGATTGTGCGCCTCGATTTCAGTCGAGAGTCGCGCGTTCAAATCCCGCTGGAGATCCTTTACGCGAGCTGGCAGCCCAAAGCAGCCGAACCGGCTCGGGTCCCTAGCAAGCACGTCTCTTGAGCCCTAAGCGCCACCCAGCGAGCCGAACCAACGTGGGCCCCATCAAGGCCACAATCAGATTCACCCCGAGGCCCCGTCCCTCGGGTCCCCGAAGGAGGAACGTGCAGACACAACGCTGCAGCGTCGTTCCCTCGATAAGTCGAGACTGGCAGCAGCACAGTTCCTAGGCGCATTGGGAAGGAGCAGAGGCTCCCGGACAACCAAACCAGGCACCACAGCTCACGCACAATCCTAACCCTTCCCCCGGTTCTGTCCCAAGCCAGCTAACACGCACATGGGGTGGCCGGTGGGGGGGGCAGGTGCATCGCAGCTATACCTAGGCACCACATAGGCCCAAACCGCGCTCACAGGCGTCAAACCGAGTCACAAACCTGACGGGCAAGCACCAGCACACCCCGAGAACAAGCACCAGCCCAAGACAAGGCCCGCGGGCTCCAAAACCGGCCACGACGCCAGCCGCCATGCTGCTCGCGCAGCTCAAATTCAAACGCACCCCGCGCACTGTGACGCACTGCGCTCACACGAACGCACCCTGCTCATCAGACGTGTGATCCACGCCCAGCAGCGAGAAGATTGCTCCCGCGGAGCCCTCGTGACCTGTCGAGATGGCGAGGAGAGCGTCCACGCGCCTCTTCAGCGCCGCATCCGTCGAGACAGCAGTCTTCACCTCGTCCATAGTCATCAGTCGTGCGGCCGCGGCTGCCGTAGCCCTCGAGGCCACCGCCACGGGAGCCGCCGCCCGCCCGGCCATCGCCACGAAGGACGTGCGCTCGTCCGCGGACAGCTTCGCCCATGCCTCCGCGCGCTCCTCCTGCGGCTTGTCCCGCAGGTACCCCGCGGGCATCTCCTCCTCCGCCATCGGACCCGCTAGCCAGGGAGCAAGAAAGAGAAGCCGAAGAAAAAAAATTCAAATCCTACTTCGCGGTGTCACCCAGCGCTGTGCAACGGGCGCAGGGGGTCCGAGGGGAGTCAGGGAGTCAGCGCGAGTTGCCAGCGTGCGATTGCTGTCTGGTTACATATGCCTCGGAGGCCCGAACTGGCTGCGCAGCCAGCGCGTCACAGCCGGGCCCCCTGAGCGGCCGCGTCATGCATACAGCTGGCCATACCGACGGGTTAAAGATGCTCAGAACCCGAGTAGTACATACGTACGTGCTGATGCAGAGCTCTAGTCAGAACTGGTTAGAGAACTGAATAGTGCTTCTGATAGTGCGGGTTTCCATGCCGACTCTAATGGTCTCTACACCTTGCTTGTCTGGATGCGTGGTCAGATCATCAGTGCCCAGGACCCACAACAGTTGCTGGGGCATGATGTTTTGGATGTGGTTTGTCTGGGTGAACTTGTACGGGGCACCCGGGTTGAACTCTTTGTTGTAGTGTACAGCCGATACAAACACGTCTCCTGCCCGAAGAGTGTCGCCTACGCAGAACTCGTTGAGCTCAGTTGCTCTAGTATCGTCACATGTGCAGATGTCTTGCACTCGGAGGGCACTAATTTTCATCTCTCGCTGACCGTCAATCATGCATGCTTCGTATAACACTATGGCTCCAGTCGCGACCTGCATCAGTTCTCTTTTATGTGCACAGGATGATTGGCTGTGGTGCTTATGCCATTTGTGTCGAGTCACTTTACGAGTCAGTCAATGCGGCACCGTACACATGGGCGAAATATTGCTGTGGCTGGTGCCTTTGCTAGTACTATGTAGTTCACGTTGTACACTGCGTGGACATCCAGCCTGGTACACATCTACATGCCTGGATGATCCAGGCATGTAGATGTGTACCTATTCCAGTAGTCCTGCCCGTCTTGTTGTCTCAGCATCCTCGATCAACATGTCGTCGTCAGCGTCGTTGTCTTCCCCGTCGCTGCTGCTGTCATCTATTGTTGTCAGTTCGCGCCCAGGTTGTTTGTTGAAGTCCAAGGGTTGCACACCCATCCTCCCTAATGGTCACTGGGGAATCGCTGTTGGCGGGCTGCAGCCCAAACTTCAAGAACGTCGTGTACTGACTGTGGGTGCAATTCGGTGGACAGCGGTATCCTGAGAGTCCATAGCTGCGTACCGTGCGGTGGTGTGTATCTGCACACTGGATGGTCAGAAATGTGTGTGGACGACTCTAATAGCTGTCAAGTATCGCATCAACCCGTGTATGGATGATGCGTGTGATATACAGGTTGTTGATGCCAAGGTTCAAGGACGTCGACGACACCCCCGCCATGCAACCCCTGATCTCTCTCTCCCACATGCTTGTCCAAGGCAATGGCACGCAAGGCCAACAAGAGACAGTGCAGTTGGAGTGTACACCATGGCCCGGATTACACAGCTGGCGACAAGCGGCTGGGTCGCGGGCTGTGGTTGTGTTGTGCTTGTGTATGCTTGCTGTTGATTGATCGCTCGTGCCATGTGTGGGCGCGTGCACCAGCTGCCGTGACCCACACTGGCAAAGAGCAAAATTAGAACGCAGGGGTCCTCATGTGGACCATCAGAGCACATCAAGGTTATTGATGGCTGTACAAGCTAGGTGTGCAGGTGTGTCTCTTGGTGCAACCAGCAATGTACACATGTTGCGTTATCAGCATGAAGTCAATGGTGATGTGTATGACAGTAACAACCAGAACATACACCAGTGATGCATAGAAAAGAGGTATGCCTTTAGTTGTGTCACTCATGATGAGCTGGTGGCTTGACTGCATGTCGGGCACCTTGTGAATCACGCGTCTGTCACAGACCAAGCTGTCGTTGCGGAGGACAGCAATGTCTTCTGGCGGCAGGAAAATGTAGTCGAATGAGTGCATGGTTTTGGAACCGCACGTTCGTCGTTCCATGGCCTGTAGATGTAGCACGATGTCCCTCGCATGGATGAGTTGCTGTTGGAGGGATTATCCGTTGCAATTGTCGATCATCTGTCGCCAGGTCGATGTGAGACAATCCACCAGACTCTTTTCATGTCGAGCTTGGAAAAAGTTCCAGTGGATGGGAACTGGGAAAAAGGAAAGTCGAACGGAGGATAGCTGAGACTTGTATTGCTCCCTGCAGTTGTCCGCCCACACCATCCATTGCGCGACAACGAGTCCATACGTCTCGCGTAGGGTCCTGTGCACAGCCAACAAGTGCGTGTGGACCCAATGAGCGTCTTGCTTGTTGTCATGAGCTAATGCACAGGAAAACATGCGCACTTGGTCGCCGTGCTTCTTCTTTTCCTCTCTCACGCACTGCACATCTTTGGTGTCCACTGTGACGTGCATCCCATGACTGCTAATGACATTCCCCGCACCGCCAATGTAGTGGATGTCTCGTGGTGCTCTGCCAACTAACGGCTTGTGTTTGGCTGTGAAGTCCAAATGCACGTGGATAGAGCCCTGTAACCATTGCGTCCCAATGCTAGTCTTGGGTAGCGGATCATCACATGCGTATGTACTGCACGTCGAGTCAAGTGCACATTCCTCATGTTGATATAACTGCCACTCATGTACGATCAGGTGAGCCTGATGATATCGAACCGCTGACTTGAGTTTGTCGACTAGTTATGGGAACGAGAAGTGATGTAGCACTGGCTCTCGTGATTTAGGGAATCTCTTTTTCCTGTGCAATATCTCGATGATGTCCGCCACAGAAGAGTCCTCGTTGCCGTCTGATGCTTTCCCATCCACCCTGTGTACAAAGTGGTGGTCATCTTCTGTATGTCTGTTCATTTCTCAGCCATCTAATATGGGGTTACCGGGTACAACACACAGCCTTGCATTGCAGTTAGCGTGTCATGACTGGTGATGGTTACCTGCTCTCTAATGAGCTAACACATGTACATGTATGCAGGTGATTGGCCTCGAAGGACACGATATGTATGGGATACACACGCCAAGTCGCGGTCGAGGAAGCAAATCACGAGAGTTCAGGTGCAATGTCCAGTTCCTTTCTGTCGGCTTGGATACACAGCAGCACACAAGGTATTATCAAATCCGTACCTTGGCGAAGCGCAAATGCTTGCAAGTTGGGCTCAGTCGGTGCCGGCCTCGCTGCGCAGTTTTTGTCCCAGCGTGAAAGCCCGGTGCCATAACTCCTTGGTCTCTTCATAGACGTCGAGCTCTGACCGGTCCTTGGGTCCCGGAGGCCTGTTTCCAGGCTTGAATGCATTGACAATCCATGTAGAATTTGCCAGTTCGTCGCGTAGCTCATCAAAGTCTTTCACGATTTGTTCAGACGTGAGGCTAATAGGGTCTTCTAGTGCTGTTCTATACGTGCAAGCAGCATGCTTGACTCTCGTTGAAACCTGCATCGTATCGCTAGTCAAACATGTATGCCAGGACCCCCATCAGCGACCTATTCGTGCATTGGGGCCCGCTCGACAAGAGATGTTGATGCAAACATGCATGAAATGTATAAGGCCACATCACTTGCCGTTAGCTTCACATGTATTCGAGGTCACTTATAGCCATGACTGAAACCACTTATATGCACTGTACAGATGACCTATGAGCGCCTCAATGCATAACACAAGTGTGTCACACCTGTCCCACGCAATCTTCGTCTTTGAGGACGTCGGGACCACAAGCTTGTCAAACAGGCGGACTGCAAAGGTGACGTTTGGTTGCCGCCCGTATTCATCCGATGTTACATCTAACGCTGTGCCTGCGATGCATTGGTCAATCCTGCCCTTGAAGTGAGGGCAATCTCCGGCGAGGCACTCGTATGTCCTGGTTGCACACAAGCTGCCGGTGAGAAAGTCTGTGCTAGAACGAGTCATGTCCAGTGGCACTTGTTCACGATCGTCGTCGTCGCTTGGTCTGGTGACCTGAATCAGATATTCGTTCGATCAGAATCATAGGGATCGCGTACAAGCTCCTCAATGTACATGATATATACATCATGCACTGGGGCTGCACGGGGAATTGGGCAAAGCATATCAAGAAATCAGCTGACAAGCAAACCATACAGGGTCCCTATGCAGTATTAATACACGCTCCTGAAATGTGATGATGGCAATACTTCGGTAAACTGGACTGTGCAGCACATGGTATGGTGCGATCTTAATAGGGATACATTGCATGTACAGTGCAGCACCTGGAATGTGACAGCTTCAGTACCAATGTTGAGTCCACTCTCAACGCTACCTGCACCATCATCATCATCATCTATACCATCCGCGGCCACATTCGTCTCCGATGTGTCAATGCTGTGTTCTGCGTTGCCTGTGCTTGTCCCCGAAACAGCCTCGCTGACTTGTATACGACTGTGGTTGTCCGCAAAGATTTCGTCGGGGCAGATGGTATTTAGCATGTCGTCGGTATTGACTGCCTCCATGTCACCTAAACACGTATTGGTCCCTTAGACTATTAATGATTGCATGGAAATAGGGGTAGAGGACAACATTGGTTGGAAAGCCGCACAGTGAATGATGATTGATCAGCACATGCTATGAACCGCAGGTCGTTGGTTGTTTGTGCGCGGGTGAGACCATTCTGACGTTGAATTTGCAAACAATCTGATGATACGTAGATTATGTGCAGGTGAGACGATTGGGATATGCAGCAAGTAGATGCCCACTCAATTCCCACCGCCGTGACAAGCATGCAACAAGCTAATTAGACACTGGTACGTACCACAATCTGGGGCACGTGCGGGACGGTCTAACGGTCGCCTCCCAACCCGCCGTCCACATGGAAGGAGCTCCATTTGCTGGCCCTTCCTTGGACTGACCATTGAGCATGCCGTAGCCCAGCCCTGAAACAGTGCATTGAAATCCTCGCATGTATGACATGCGCAGGTGTCCCCAGTACATTTCTGATATAGTTTAAGCCAATGTAGACGCAATGCATAGAAACTCGCTGCACTCATATTCACCATAGGATACTGTTTTTTAAACGCTACGTAAGTTTCTTTCATGTGATACTGCAAATACAACTTGCGGACTAGGTTCCTCCCTTGTCCTGCCACAGCACCCTCAGCGCCAGTACCAGCCTTCACGCGTTCCCATTATTTCCTGGTCCGGGCCGCCCCCTTGTTATAGGCTCGCTGTGTCATGAAGTGCACAGCAAGTCGTCGGACCCATGGCGGTATCCGCCGTTTCCACGAGTGCCTGCAAACAACTGTAACTGATGTAGTCATGTGTGAAGATTGCCGTTTTTTCACAAGCTCTACTTCATGTACATCCCTATACAAATGAACATCTTCCTCGGTCTCATATAATC
>JAYMFU010089076.1:0-10110 GCA_036784835.1 Phaeophila floridearum
CGGCGAGGTGCTGCGACTGGAGGGCACGGACGACGTCGGGGAAGGCCACCGCGGAGTCTTCGTCACTCCCGATGGGAGCGGCAGCACCCGCCTGGTTCGCTGGATGGACGTCGATCGGGTGATCTTCCACCGATGACCCACTTGCGCGAGGTCCTGACGTCCGCCGCACTGGTCGCCTTCGCCACCCTCGGGGGAACCGGCCCGATCCAGGGCGCGACTCCGCAGGAAGCGCCTTCCTACGCCGACGCCACCGCCCGCGCGCTCCACGAAGCTGCCATGCAGGCCCGGGAGCGGGTCGACGAGTCGGTGGTGAGCTATGCCGCGGTGGTGCGCCAGCGAATCGCGGCAGCTATCCGGATGCCCCTGAAGGACCGGACCATATACCGGTCCGAAGCGTCGCACCGCCTCTGGTGGAATCGGGACGCCGAGAACCTGATCCAGGTCCTGGCCTTCAGGGAGCAGACGCCCGTCGGCGTGGACCCGGACCACGTGGACTTCGGACGCTTCGACGTCGCGTTCGATCCCATGAACGACCGCCTCTTCTTCGGCTTCGCTTCGAACGATGAGGACATGGGCGAGCCGGATGGCGATGACTTCTGGTTCGAGCACCCGCTCTATCCCGAATACGTGGATGCGTACCGCTTCATCTCGGGTGACACGATCCGCCTGGCACTTCCAGACGGGCGGACCATCCAGGCCATCGAACTCCAGGTGGTGCCCAAGGTGGCCGACGTGCATCGGATGACGGGCGCCCTCTGGATCCAGCCGGAGACGGGAGCCCTCGTCCGCGCGGTCTATCGCCTGTCCGACACCTTCGACGCCTTCCGCGACATCCCCGACCTCCAGGAGGAAGAGGAAGAGGATCTGAGCTTCATCCCCGGCATGCTGAAGCCCTGGACGGCCGAGGTCTCCATGATCTCGGTGGACTATGCCCTGTGGGACTTCGAGGTCTGGATGCCGCGCTCCATGCGAATGGAGGGCGTCCTGGCTGCGGGTATCATCAAGGCCCCCATCAGCTTCGACTACGCCTACGAACTCGAGTCGGTGACCACGGAGCAGAGCCTGGCCGCCGGGCCGGTGGAGGACCTGCCGGAGATGCGGTTCGCCACGCGAAGCGAGGCCATGGCCTACCTCAACGAACAGGCCTTCGGCACGCGGGTGCCCTTCGAGAGCCGGGCCTGGCGCGGTGGCGAGTCCGGACCCGCGCGGCTCATCTACCCTGAGGACCGGGCGTTCCTCATGGACAATCCCGAGCTTCCGCCGCCCATCTGGGAGTCGGCGCCCGGGTTCGCCTCGGAGGATGAGCTTCGGGACAGCTTCGACGACCTGGCGGACCTTCCGCTCGCGCCGCTCCCGCAGACGCCTTCGACCTTCCGCTGGGGCTGGCAACGCCCCGACCTCATCCGCTACAACCGCGTGGAGGGCTTGTCCCTCGGCGCCAGGATCCAGCTTCGACCCCGGACGTTCCTGGGCCCGCTGTCGGTGACGGCCACGGCGCGCGTCGGTCACGCCGACCCGGAGCCCGACGGGCGCCTGGATCTCACCCGCGAGACTCTTCGTCGCCGGGTCACACTGTCCGCCTACCGCGAGTTGGTCTCGCTGGAGCCCGAGGCTCGCCACCTGGGTCTGGGCAACTCGCTGATGGCCGGGCTGTTCGGTCGGGACGACGGCGACTACTACCGACGCTCGGGCGGGGCCCTGGAGTGGACACCCCCCACGGCGCGTCGCGGAGCCTGGCGTTTCCGGGCGTACGCCGAGTACCACCAGCCGGTGGACGTGGAGACCGACTTCGCCCTCTTCAAGTTCTGGAAGGACGATTGGTCGTTCCGGCCGAATCTGCGGGCCGACGAGGGGTGGGAGTACGGCGGATTGGTGGAGCTGGCCCCGTGGTGGGGGACCGACCCTCGCATGGCACAGGGCGGATTGCAGATCACCCTCCTCGCCGCCACGGGTGAGTACGAGTTCGCCCGCGGTTCGCTGGTGGCCACCGCCGTCGTGCCCCTGCCGGGGGACCTCCGTCTCGGCCTGGAGGCAGGGGGCGGCACGGTGGCGGGCAGCCCCTCCATGCACCGCCTCTGGTACGTGGGTGGCCCCCGAACGCTGCGGGGATACGCTCCACTTCGCATGGGTGGCCGGGACATGGCCCGGGGTCGAGCGGAGCTTGCGCGGACGTTCTCCTTCGGCGCCCTGTCCGTGTTCTCCGACTACGCCTGGGCAGGCGACTTCGACGACTTCGGTCTCTCCAGGGGATTCTACTCGGTGGGGTCCGGGCTTTCCGTGGTGGATGGCTTGATCCGCTTCGACGCCGGCTACGGTCTCAAGGCGCCCAGGAAGCTGCGAATCGACTTCTACCTGGATGCGGCCCTCTGATCACCCGCTTGCCACCGTCCGTGACAGGCGCGCAGAATAGCCATCCTTCCCCCCTCCTCATGCCCACGCCCCGGTGACCGAGCGAGCCTCCCTCTCCTGGCCCCTGCTACTCTGCGGCGCGCTCCTCATGGGCAGCGCGTGTCCCGGGGAGGTCGTGGGGCAGGGGGCGGACCGCAACCGCATGAGCGAGGGAGACAGCGTTCGCGTCCGACTGTCCGGGCGGATGACCGTTTCGGCGGTCTTCAACCGGTGGCAGACCGACGGGATTCTCCTCGACGTGGACGGGTTCGTCGATCCGTATCAGGTGGAGCTCACCAACTTGGAGAGGCTGGACGTCTACATGGCTCGAACGCCCAGCGAGTCCTTCCGGCACGGGGCACTCCTCGGGGGTAGCGCGGGCATCTTCATCGGCGCCGTGGCGGGTCTCGTGCTCCACGCCGGCGGTGTCATCGCCAGCGAGGACGCGCCCCCGGCCGAGGTGGTGACCGACGCGCTGTCGTTCGCCGGCATCGGCCTGGTGAGCGGCGTCCTCGTAGGTGGCTTCTACGCCAGCTCCCATCCCGGGAGCGGCTGGATTCGCATCCAGATCCCGACGTCCTAGCTACCCCCGGGACGCCCCCCGCGCGGATGGTTGGGTGTCACGTCGACCAATGACGTCGCAAGTCACTCGCACCATTTGACACTAAACGGCGTTCGCCCCCGTAGAGCCTATAGGATTGACGTTTTCGGGGGTCGTGTTTACGGTGTTAACATGTCAGAACAGAGAGAGAGGATCCTCGACTGCGCCTGTGACCTGTATCTCGACCAGGGTCTCGACGGATTCTCGATGAGAAAATTGGCGAAGGAGGTCGGCGTCACGGCGCCGGCCATTTATCGACATTACGACGGGCGGGAGGCGGTTCTCGGCGACGTGCTTCGGGAGGCCTACCGCACCTTTTCGCGGTACCTCTACGTCGCTCTGGGCGCCCCGTCCCCGGTAGAGCGCTTCCGCGCCGCCGGCGAGCAGTATCTGAACTTCGTCCTTGAGCACCCCCGCTGGTACGAGATGATGCACACGGCGCCCGAGCATCTGGGAATGGCGGCCCTCCCCGACGACATCGAGACCCTTCAGCATGCGACAAGCCAGTTCTGGCACGATCGGGTGCGGGAGTGCATGGACGCCGGAGTTCTGCGGGAGGGAGATCCCGAGGCGGAGTCGATGACCCTGTGGGCTCATGCCCACGGGCTGGTTCAGCTGTATCAGCAAGGCTGCATCGCCTGTGAGCCGGACGAGTTCCGGGCGCTTTTCAAGACGTCCGGGCAGCGCGTGATGGTGGGTCTGGCCACGCGTGAGTTCGCCGATGAGCTGCAGCAGACCATGATGGAGGAGGGCGCCGGAGTTGAGCCCCTGGCGGGAAGTGGGGCGAACAGCGAATGACGAGCAGGCTCCGGATGACTCGTGAAACGAGCACTCACAGGGCAGGCGCGACGCCGGCCCCAACTGGGATCGAGAAAGGGATGACGATAGATCGAGGCCGCCCATGGCGGCCGACCGTTTCGACGCGACGGACGAGCGCTCTGTTGGTGGCGGCGGCTGCCGCTCTGGCCGTTGTCGCTCCGGCGCCCTTGGCGTCTCAGACGGCAGGCCGGACCTCGACGGGCGCCGGCGCATCCGGGGGACCGGGTAGCGTGTCCACACAGGCGATGGGGCTCACCGAACTGGCCCGGTCGGCTCTGGACAGGAATCGTGAGCTGCGGGCCGCTCGCGAGGGGTACGTCACGGCTCAGGAGCAGGTCTCCGAGGCGTGGTCGAGCGTCATGCCCTCCATAGACTTCACTGGCTCCTACACGCGCAACGTCTCGCCTGCGGTGAACTTTCTGCCCGCCCAGATCTTCGATCCCACCGCCGGACCCGACGACTACCTCCCGGTCCAGTTCACCGCCGACAATGCGTGGAACTCGACCATCAACGTCGAGCAGCCTCTCTTCCGGCCCAACGTCATCGTGGCCCTGGGCGCGGCGAAGCGTTTCGAAACGTTGCAGGACGAGGTGGTTCGGGGGGCGTCGCAAAGCGTGATCACTCAGGTCCGGACACGGTACTACGACCTCCTCCTCGCCCAGGAGCAGGTGCGGCTCACCGAGAACTCGGTGCGCAGGGTGCGGGAGTCGTTGGAAGAGACGCGGGCCCTGAATCGGGCCGGCCTGACGTCGGACTACGACGTCCTTCGACTCGAGGTGGAGCTCGCGAACCTGGAGCCGAATCTTCGGAGGGCTCGCAACGCGGCGGCTCAGGCCCGCCGGGAGTTGGCCATCCAGGCGAGCCTGACGGACCACGAGGGCTTGGAGGTGGGAGGTACACTGGCCGAGATGGATCTCGACGATCTGGGATCCAACACGCCCGCCAATCGCGAGATCCTGTCGTTCATGGGTCTCGACGTCCCTTCCGCCGACGCCCTCGACGACGCTCTGCCGGAGGTCATGTCCAGGGCCTCCGAGATGCGCTCGGACGTCCGCCAGCTCGAACTCACCGAGGAGTTGAGGCAGACGGAGATGCGCGCCGAGCAGGCGACGTATCTCCCGGAGCTGTCGCTCTTCGGCAGCTACACCGTGGCGGCTCAGGACAATGGATCGCCGAACTTCTTCGCCATCGGCGACGGCCAGCGCGCCACCTCGACCCTGGTGGGCCTGCGGATCTCGGTGCCCATCTTCCAGGGCTTCAGTCGAGATGCTCGTATCGACCAGAAGCGGGCCCAGGTACGCCAGGCCCAGGCCAACACGTCACTCGGCGTCGATGTCGCCGAGAGTCAGGTGCGGACGCTGATCGAGGCAGCCCAGGAGGCCCGTGCACGAGCCAGTGGTCAGCAACTGGCGGTCACACAGGCGCGGCGGGGCTTCGAGATCGCCAGCGCCCAGTACTCGGAGGGCCTCGGGAGTCAGCTGGAGCTCACCGACGCGGAGGTGGCCCTGCGCCAGAGCGAGTTCAACTACGCGCAGGCCGTATACGACTACCTGGTCGCGCGAGCTCAGCTCGACCAAGCCATCGGACTGGTGCCGCTGGTCGATACCGACATGCGGATGGGGAACACGGACCAATGACAAACACTGAAAAGCCCGTGACGACGGGGCAGGGGATCGGGATGAATCGACACAGCAAGTTCGCCACGCTCGCCTCGCTGGTGGCGGTGGCCGCGTGCGGCTCCGCCCAGGCGGACGGTACCGAGGACGCCGGCGACGAGTTCGTGAGAATGATCAACGTGGAGGTCGAAGAGGTCTCCACCCAGCCGTTCAGCGAGGAGATCCGTCTCACCTCCGTGGCGATGGCGAATCAGGATGTCCGCCTCGAGGCCGAGGAAAGCGGAACCATCCGCGCCCTCTACGTCGACCGGGGCGACCCCGTGGCCCAGGGTGACTGGATCGCGAAGATCGACGACCGCATCCTCTCGGCTCAGGTCGACCAGGCCCGGGCGGCGGCGGAGTTGGCCCAACAGACGTGGGAGCGTCGTCAGCGGCTCTGGGAAGAGGACCAGGTGGGATCGGAGATCGCCTACCTCGAAGCCAAATTCGCCGCCGAGCAGACGGCCGCCGCGCTGGCCGCCCTCGAGGAGCGCCTCGAGAACACGGTGATCCGAGCGCCCTTCGCCGGCGTCTTCGACGAACGGCATGTCGACATCGGGACGACGGTGGGGCCGGGCGAGACCATCGGGCGCGTGGTCGACCTGAACCCCATCAAGATCGTCGCCGGTGTGCCGGAGCGGTACGCTCCGGACGTCCGGGTGGGCACCTCGGCGGAGCTCGCCTTCGCGGCGCTGGGCGGCAAACGCTACGAGGGCACGGTGCGTTACGTGAGTGCGACGGTGGATCCCGGGAACCGGACGTTCGGAATCGAGCTCGAAATCGCCAACCCCGACCGGGCCATCAAGCCCCAGATGGTGGCCAACCTCTCCGTGGTCCGGCAGCAGATCGACGACGCCATCGTCGTGCCGCAGGACGCCCTGGTCAGAGTGGAGGACGGCTACGTCGTGTTCGTCCTCGCCGACAGGGATGGCCACCAGGTGGCCGAGGCTCGTGAGGTCGAGGTAGGGGCCTCGCGGCGCAACCTGGTCGTGGTCGACGAAGGGGTTTCCGCAGGTGAACAGTTGATCGTCGTAGGCCAGCGGTCCGTGGCCGACGGCGACCGGGTCAACGTGGTGGGAGGCTGAGGAGAGATCATGAGCGAATCCAACGAGCGTCAACGCCCCAAGGGCGCACTTCCCGACCGCGCCCACCTCGAGGAGTTCAGGGAGTTCGCTCCTACCAGCTTCGCCATCGAGCACAGGACCTCGGTACTGGTGCTCCTCTTCATCATCGGGATCATGGGGGTGCTGGCCTACCGGTCGACGCCCAAGGAGTCGTTCCCCGAGATCGCGGTTCCCATCTTGGTGGTGAACACGATCTATCCCGGTGTTTCTCCGGCGGACGTGGAGAGCCAGGTCACCCGGATCCTCGAGGAGGATCTGTCCACCATAAGCGAGCTCAAGGAGCTCACCTCCACCTCTGTGGAGGGCTACTCGAGCATCACCGCCGAGTTCGACACGTCGGTGGACCTGGACGAGGCGACGCAGAAGGTCAGGGAGAAGATCGACCTGGCGAAGCCGGATCTCCCGGACGACGCCGAAGAGCCGAGCATCATGGAGATCAACTTCTCCGAGGTCCCGGTCATGCAGGTCAATCTCTCGGGAGAGTACGGGCTCGTGCGACTCAAGGAGATCGCCGAGGAACTGCAGGATCGCCTGGAGACCATCCCGGCGGTCCTCCGTGCGGATCTGAGAGGGGGCCTGGAACGTGAGGTGAAGGTCGATGTCGACCTCTCGGACATGAACTACTACGGCATCACCCTCCAGGACGTGGTGGATGCCGTCCGGTCCGAGAACGTGAACATCCCCGGTGGCTCCATCGACGTGGGCGCCACGAAGTACCTGGTGCGGGTCGACGGCGAGTTCGACGATCCCACGCTCATCGAGGACCTGGTGGTGACCGTCCAGAACGGCCGGCCCATCTACGTGCGCGACGTCGCGACGGTGGATTTCGGGTTCGCCGAGCGGGAGACCTTCGCCCGTATGGACGGTCGGGCCGTGGTCTCCCTGGGCGTGGTCAAGCGTTCAGGCGAGAACATCATCGAGACGTCCGAGCGCATCAAAGCGGAAGTCGAGGCGATGCGCCCCCTCTTCCCGCCGACCACCGAGGTGTCCATCACCTCCGATACGTCGGAGGAGATCGAGGACATGGTTTCGAGCCTCGAGAACAACATCATCAGTGGGCTCATCCTCATCGTCGGGGTTCTGCTCTTCTTCCTCGGCGCGAGGACCTCGATGTTCGTCGCCGTGTCGATCCCGGCTTCGATGTTCCTGTCCTTCATCGTGCTCAAGGGCATCGGCGTGACCATGAACATGATCGTGCTCTTCAGCCTGATCCTGGCGCTGGGCATGCTGGTCGACAACGCCATCGTGGTCGTCGAGAACATCTATCGGTTCCTTGAAGAGGGCTACGATCGTGTGACGGCGGCGAAGAAAGCGACCGGCGAGGTCGCCTGGCCCATCATCGCGGCTACGGCCACGACGTTGGCGGCCTTCGCGCCCCTCCTCTTCTGGCCTGGTGAGGTGGGTGACTTCATGGGCTTCATGCCCAAGACGCTCATGGTGACCCTCTCGAGCTCACTCTTCGTTGCCATCGTCATCATCCCAACGCTGTGCTCCATGTACATGCGTCTGGATGGCGAACGAGGTCCGCCGCTCCGTCCGGCGGCTCGCTGGACCCTCATCGGCGCTGCGGTGCTTGCGTTCCTCGTCATCGCCGGAATGAACCCCCTCACCGCCGGACTCCTCGCCGTCACCCTGGCGTTCGTGCTGGCGCTGCACCACTTCGTCCTCGCCGGCGGGGCCCGCACGTTCCAGGACCGGATCCTGCCGAGCCTCATGTCGAGCTACGAGGGGTCGCTGCGGTGGGCACTGAACCACCGCGCCGTGGTGCTCGCCGGCACCTTGGGGATGTTCGTCTTTGCCGCAGCCCTTTTCGGTCGCTTCGGTGCGGGCATCGAGTACTTCCCCGAGAACATGCCTCCGGGGCAGCTCCTCATCGATGTCGAAACGCCCGTAGGGACACGGGCCGACGTCACCGACGACATCGTACAGCGACTGGAGAACGAGCTCACGCAGATCGACGGCCGACAGGACTGGGAAGCCCTGGTGGCCACGACGGGCGGCAGCGGCGGCGGGGGGAACCCCATGGGTGGAGGGCCCAGCGGGCCCGAAGCCGGGCGCCTGAGCATCTCCCTCGTGGACTTCCAGGATCGAGACAGAGACGCCTTCGAGACCCTGGCCGAGATGCAGGCGCGGATCGGCACCGAGATCGCGGGTGCCACGGTGGTCGTCGACAAGGTCGCCGAGGGTCCGCCTCAGGGCGCACCGGTGAACATCGAGATCGTGGGAGAGGACATCGAGCAACTGGAGGCGTTGTCGGATGACCTGCTCCGGACGCTGGAGAACTCGCCGGTCTTTCCGAAGCTGGTGGGTCTGGAGAGTGATCTCGACGCGGCCCGCCCCGAGCTTTCCGTGGAGGTGGATCGGGAGAAGGCCGCTCTGTACGATCTGAGCACCGCGAAGGTCGGCAACGCCATCCGCGGAGCCATCAACGGAATCGAGGCCGCCAAGTACCGCACCGGCAACGACGAGTACGACATCATCGTGCGTCTCGCAGAGCCGTATCGGGACGAACTCGAAGGGCTCCGGGAGCTCACCGTCATGGCCGAGGGCGGAGTCCAGGTCCCCCTGGTCGCCGTGGCCGACTGGTCGGTGGAGGAAGGAGCCGGCGCCATCCGCCGCAAGGACCAGGAACGTATGGCCACCATCACCTCGGACGTGGCGGCGGGGTACAGCAACAACGCAGTGCTGGCCGAGGTCCAAGGAATCCTCGCCGACTTCGAGCGTTCTCTACCGCCCGGCTACGCCATGCAATACACGGGTCAGTCGCAGGAGCAGGCCGAGGCCTCCGCCTTCCTCGGTGCGGCGTTTCTCACGGCCCTGATGCTCATCGGCTTCATCCTCATCAGCCAGTTCAACTCCGTGGTGAAGCCGGTCATCATCCTGACGTCGGTGATCATGTCCACCATGGGCGTCCTCATCGGCCTGACCATTTTCCAGATGCCCTTCGGCATCATCAACACCGGTGTGGGGATCATCTCCCTGGCCGGTATCGTGGTGAACAACGCCATCATCCTCATCGACTACATCGACGTCCTTCGTGATCGTGACGGGATGAATCGTCGCGAGGCCCTGGTGGAGGGCGGGAAGACGCGTTTCCGACCCGTGGTGCTGACCGCTCTGACCACGGCCCTCGGGATGGTGCCGCTGGCCATCGGTCTGAACTTCGACTTCTTCGGCCTCTACGGGTCGCTGAACCCCGAGCTCTACTGGGGCGGACAGCAGGCGGCCTGGTGGGGTCCCATGGCGGTGGCCATCATCGCGGGGATCCTCTTCGCCACATTCCTCACCCTGGTTCTGGTGCCGGTGATGTACTCGCTGGTCGATGACTTCGCGGAGTTCTTCGCCCGTCATTTCTCGTCGAAGGGCGAGGGGGGTAGCGAGGGGACGCGGGTCGGAGCCGGGCCGGGAGCCGGGATGTCGGCCGACGTTCCGCCGAAGGTCATCGAGCCCGCGCCGGAGCCGGTCGGCGCTCGCCGGAGTCGACCAGCAGGCCCTGGCCTCATGGGGCCGCACCCGGAAACCA
>JAYMFU010089187.1:0-10109 GCA_036784835.1 Phaeophila floridearum
TATGTAGTGCTGCG
The DNA here is from genome assembly GCA_036784835.1 of Phaeophila floridearum. NCBI lineage: Eukaryota > Viridiplantae > Chlorophyta > Ulvophyceae > Ulvales > Phaeophilaceae > Phaeophila > Phaeophila floridearum. The sequence continues at coordinate 15 of JAYMFU010089187.1, forward strand.
TTCTTGCTTTCTTTCGCTTCTGTATGTAGTGCTGGTGTCAATATTACAACAGCAATATCCAGGACACAACCAGCTCGGGCGCACACCGCGGTGAACTCCCAAGGGAGAAGCAACTGGCCCATCTGTGTTGAAATCACCTGCTGCAAAGGCATATCAGGATGGAACAAATGTTGCCCAGAGGCAATCTGGTAGCCAATGAGCCCGAGCTGCCATGCGTCGGTCTGCGCTGACACAATCAACGATGTGGCTCCAGCTAAGACATCTTTAGTCAGCTCCGGAGCAGCATCGCGAACTGCGAGTGAAAGAAAGGGAACCGATATTTCTGTTGCAATCTCCGCTGTGCAAGAGAAGTCAACCAGTTTCCATTTGCTTGAGAATTTATCCCACACGACATTGTCCATCACTACGCATCCATGCACGAGCCCTGCATTGCGGCACATTGGCATGTAAGCAAGAACGGCAACACAACGGTCAAAGCCTCACATTACTGGTTCTGTCCTTTCAATTCCACAGTTTGCAACAGCGCTGTTGCCCAGTCTGCAGCATTTGACAGTCCCGCACATGGTGTTCCAACCTAATGTGTGACGCATCACCTGCGCTGGAGCTCATGTGTGTGCTCCAACGACACACAACAAGTCCTACAAGTGCACTTGCAACTTGTTGGCAATTGCCCTGGCCTGTAATGATCAATTCCAACGATCTAATGTGGGCGAGGGTGCGAGATCGACTACAGTTCATAAACTCACAAATCGCAGAAGCGAACGATCAGGCAGAAAACGCCTCACAGCAGCAGAAAACCAGAGAAAACACCAGGCAACCCAGAAGCTAACAGGCACAAATCACAGCATCATGCATGGCCATCATGCGAGGCACACGTAGTAGGCACAGAAGCAACTCAGCCATCAGGTGTGGATCCAAGTGCGCACCCATGCAGTGCAATTCTGCCAATTGTATACTCAGCTCCACAAGCAAGCTGAGGACCTCCGCCTCCGTCCACGCCGACCCGTTCCGTACTCGATCTTCGTTGTAGGCCCGTAAGCACGTCCCGCCATGCGAAGCCCTCCAAGCCACTGACGCCTGGTCGTCTGCCTGGAGCACGCCACGAATCAAGTGGTTGTCGAAGAAGTGCCGCAGGCGCGGATCCCACTGCCACTTGGATTCGTTTCTGTCGTGCGCGGAGTTCGCAAAGAGGTGCAGCAGGCAAGGCACGTCGTCCAGCACGGCCCGCACGCGCACGCCGTGCGGCAGCACCGCGTCGACCTGGCTGGACACCAGTTGGAAGCTGTGCCACGCGCTGAGCTTCAAGGATTTGCCGTTGTCCACGGCCTCCTCGACGACGCGCAACGCGTTCCCGAGAGCCTGCGTGGCAGCCGTCAGGTCGCGCTTGCTGTGACGCGCCTGCGTGCTGACGCTCAGCAGCGTCTCGGCCATCGCCGCGCCGGAAATCGGGTCGCACAGGCTGTTGCTCCGTACAAAGTCCAGCAGCTTCGTCTGCGAGTGCGAGCTCTCCCAAGCGCTGGATTGTGACACCTCGACGTCCATGATTTTCACGGGCAGACGGGAAGACAGCTGCGCCGGGTCCTCTTCCGTTCGGCGGCGCCGCCACACCGCCCAGATGATCGCCACAAGCAGCAGCGGACACGAAAACAGCACGATTCCCACAGTCAGAACCACATACCAAGAAATCTGCTTCTGCGGGGCAAGTGAGTCCTCAAAGCGTGCCTCAGACGCAGCGATCCAAGGCTGGATGGACTTGTCCAGAATGCTCACGTACGGGCGGGCAGCTGGCACCAGCACGAACAGGCTCATGTCCTCAGAGAACACCTGGCGCACCCCTGCATCTCCGTGATCCTGCAGCCCACGAAGCAGACGCTCTGGGGTGTTGCCGCGCAGCGACTCCGAGAGTTTCTCCACAGCCGCCATCGAGACCGATGCTGACGAGGCCGATTTCAGCACAAGCTGGACATCAACCTGCGCGGTGTGTGCGGGGGCATCAACCGGGCTGCCGGATCCTATTGACCTGCTGAACGTCTCGTCCAGCGCAGTAACATCGACTGTGACAGCTTGCTCCAGGGTATCCGGCATCACCCGTGCATTTGCCTCAATCAGGAAGATGTTGAGATCCTTGGATGTGATGTTCTTCACAATCGGGTGCAAGGCTTCAACGAACACTTTACTGACGCGGTCCATTGTGAGCTCGCTCGACTCCATGGGAAATATTGACACAATGAGGTTCACTTCCCACATCATTGAAGCAGGCTCCTGCCGCCCCCATGTGCTCAGTGCCGGTGGCAACTCATGGCTATAGATCCGCTGGCCTTGCGCGAAGAAGAGGCTGCAGAAGCAGGCACTGTCAATGGGCAGTGTCCATGCAGCTGTTCAAACCAATGCATGGTCCAAGTAGCAGGTCTGTTTGACATGTCCAGGTGCTTGTGCTCATGCACTTGCGCATCCAGGCCTAGCTGACACAAGTGACAACAAACGTTGTTGTCATCTAACCGCACCCTGGTAGTGTCGCCATTGCGCACGGACAGGTTTGCATGCTCGGACAATGATACTGAACTCTGTTGCACTGACATGTACACATACATAGCATGAGTGTTCTAGAGCACGTACCTGTTAGCAGCAACCTTAACATATGCACCACCGGCGCCACGGCCCTCCCACACATTCTCCAGCCGATTACCATTTTTCAGGTTCTTGGCTTGCACCTGCCCATCAGCCAGGCCTACGAGCAGGACACCGCGGTTGGGCACCGCAGCCATGGAGACAATAGGGGGTTCCGTCATGGACGCCTCAACAGGCCCCATGAGTTGCACCGTTGTCCACAATCTGGCAGGCTGCATTCGGGTGGCGACGTTCACGGTGCCTGCTGACTGGTTGGCCACCGCAACCCTCGTCTCCAGCTGCACAACGCACGTCAGTTCACGTGCTGCGGGTGCACACAAGGCTAAGGAACTCGGCGTTGTCCATGCAACCATTCACAACCGCAAACTCCTTTGCTCTCCTTGGGGGTGCAGCACATGCGGTGGAGCATATGCAAGCTGAAGGGAACACACAGCAGCAACACTAACTCCCGCGGATGCCATGCGACCTGGGCAGCAGTGAGAGGCACATAACAAGTGGCAGGGGGCAGTCCCTCACAAACTGATTTACTGCACAACACGTGCAAACCTGCATGTCACAGCCACCTGCTGGAAGCGGCGCAGCCCTCGTGCCATTCATTCCAGGCAGTTCCAAACTTGGAGCCGCACTGCGCTGATCTCGCGTGCACGCGCACGCTCTGAGCAAGGGTGCCATTGTGAGCTACAAGAGCACATGGACGTGCACTCACAAACCCTCCCCTCAGGTGCACACACTCACGTGCACAGACATGCATTTTAAAAAATGCGGGTACACTTTTGCCGACACACAGACAGGCACTCTCATTCACACACAGCGTCGTGCATACACATTTCATTGTTATATACGCTCCGTACTCTTCTGCTGTTGTTCATGCCTGACACAGCAGAAGCATATTGCACCAGGAGCCTGAACCTGAAAGCTAAGCATGTCCCTCTGCTTGCAGGGCAGCTTGACACAGGACCGTTCAACACGTGCGCCAATTTCCAGCTGGCTGCCTCCACTGTCCGCACCTGGGGCTGCAGGACGGTCACACTACCGTCAGCGGTTGCAACTGCGAGTAGTGGATGGTTGCTGTCGCTGGAGTACTCATCAATGGCCAGAGGCCCAGCCACTACCCCAATTTGTTCCGTGTACACAGACCAAGACCAGAGTTCTTCACCGTCCAGGCTGAGTGCACGCACACCTCCTCGCATCCCCACGTACAGCTTCTGGGCCTGCAGAACTTCAACGCTGTAAACGATTCAATATGCATGGATGATGCAAAGCAGTGAGGCCATACAAGCAGCTAGTCCTTATTGACAAGCATGATGTCCATGTTGCCAGCATCGCAGCACAACAGCAATGTGGACAACAGCAATGCTATGTAGCAACTTCATGGTTGTGTTTACAGGATGTTGGGTACTAGCCATTCACATGAAAACACAACACAGGTGAAAGCAACGCATCAAGCAAAACAAAGACACAAGCTCTACTACAAGAAGGAGACTTTCAGTTGACGCACAGGAATGGCTAACGCATGGCAGATGCCTGGAAAATGACAAACCGTACCACACACAGACCTGCACTACCACCCACAACCTTCACACAAACCATAGCATCCGCACAGTAGGAGAGAAGTACACACGTGCAGCGTGACTTCTTCCGAGACAATGGAGCGTGGAGATGAGGGGTACCATCCGCGTCCCCACAGGACCTCGCCACTCAATCCGTCCACAGCCAGCAGCACTCCGCAGTGGTCTGCCACATACACAATCCCGCTTGAGTAAGCAGCCTTGGTAACAGACCAAACGCCTGGTACTGACCAGATCTCTTCTCCACTTGCCAGATTGATGCCATACAGATTGCCAGCCCCGCAAGCAGGATCTCGGTATTCTTCTATTGCGGATACGATTACAACGCTGTTCGCAACGGCCAGAATAACTGACCCCACATACGGTCTGTTTGCTTTCTCAACCGTTGGTTCCCAGTACCATTTGATCTTCCCTGCAGTAAACACAGGTGCTCAGTCAAGACCCCGCACCTTGCACGTTGTCGCACGCATTTTGCAGGAGCTGAACAAGCTCATTTGCCAAACAAAACTGCGAGAATGATACACAAGCATTATGAACACACGTGCGCATTCCCAATCATTGCGCTGCGCAGTGCCAAGAGATGGCAAAGCCCGAGATGGTGCATACCGCTCGATTTTTCATGTGCCACGACTCCGCCCAGGTCATTTTTGTTCTTTCCTGAAAAGCATGGGAGCAGGAGTGTCAAGCCATGAAGTACTGGGGACTGGTCACGTGGATCGCATTGCGTCTCCAAACTGCGCCACTCCTCAGTCGTCCCGGTGAAAGCAATGATTCCACGTTCAGGTGTGGAGATATTCTGCACATCGGACGCATTAGCAGGCACACACAGTGCTTCAGCACCAGTGCACTAGCCACCAACACACTTGTGTTAACAGCACTACATGATTCCCCAAATGCCAATGTAGCTGGCAGGTCTCACGAAACGGATTCAATTGATAGAATCGAAGTCGCTGTGTCAACACAGCCATTTCGCAATGCTTCATCTGTATGGATCCACAAGTGTGGTGCTGCTAGTATGTAGCTGCTAGCATACGTAAGCTACAGTGTTGCTCTGGACGTCACACCTGACCTGGGGTAATGCTGACATAAAGTTTTGAAGTTGTCCCTGTGAAAAGTACTTCAGGAGGTGAACGAAGGGAGCCAGCCTCCGTTGCACGCACGGAGAATTGATTGTTGGCGGCTGTATCTCGGAAGGACACCGATCCAATCTGCTCGGCAGCCAGGAGAGCAGGGAGCGTGGACCACTGCAGCACCGAGCATGGCAGCCAGAGCAGCAGCAGCCGGAGGCGCCACATTTCCTGCGTACAGTGATACATCGATGAGGTATTGATGAAAAATACTTATGCAGCCTTGGTCGAACACCGCAATGACCAAATAAAGTACTGGTCACTAGGCTGCACACGCGTCACATTCCGGCCGTATGCGCGCCGGGGTCCTATTTCGTCCTACAGGCGATGCACATGAGCGCGTAGATCAACGAAGCCTGGGCTGTATGTAACCGTACTCGCATGCAGGCTCACGACGTTGTGCTCGGGGATGCGGCGTCGTTGAAAGCTCCAGGGGGTCTCCCGCGCCCAGGGCCCAGGACTTCACAGGGCTGGGAACTCGGACGGGGACGGGCTCCTCGGAGTAACGAACGGCGTTATCTATCCTGCCGCGCGCGGACGATGGCGCGAGATCGCATGGGTGTTTAGACAGGATGTAGCATGGTGGCCCCTTATCTCAGTCTGACGGAAGCTGCTCAAAGCGTTGTCCGCTCCGTGCGTCATGCGCACCTTACCTAAACTTGACCGCGACGGCTCCCGATTTCCACGCGATCGGAACGCACCTCCCAGACACTTCAGACTCAGATATCACCCCTGAGTAACAATACAAAACATTGGACACGACGAGTTGCATCACCGCAGCTTGTTCCAGAACACGATGGACGTCAGAGGTCCCTGTCCGTGGCTGTCAGTCAGGCAGCATATTCTCCACACGTCGCGACGCGTCGCCGTATGCCTGAACCTCTCGCGTGAAGTTCGAGCCCTGGAGTTGGATCCTTAATAACTTCTTTGTATGTAACTGTATTGACTCGGGAACCTGCTTGCAAACTGCTGGACTGAGTTGCCTGCTAGATCCTTGCAGGATATTCCTACTAGCCGGCGGATGAATATTAGCTAGTAGCCGGTGGATGAACATTATCCGCGCGTCAGGCCCAGCGATGCGTGCCATGTTTAGGCTTCAGGAAGTAGAGATCGCGCAGTCCTCGATGTCGACTGGCGAAGTCGTTGTCGTGATCTGCAATCGATCGAGGTGCTGTTCGCGCTGTGATTCCGTAACGGCTGAACCCGTGTTCCAATCCAGCGATCGAGGCCAAACGGCAGGAATGCATGGACAGCAGACAGACACATCAGCACCCATCCGCATACAAATATGGGTTTGCATGCGCGAAGCCGCGGCGAGCCGATCAATGCGGGGTGTCTGGCAAGGGCATGTGCTCATGCTAGTAGGAGTCGCCATTGCGGATTGCCATCGTGCACCACCTGGCAGTTGACTGCCGGCTGACTCAATCAGCACCGCGTGCAGTGCACTGAGAGTAGAGGCGTCTCGGAATGTTTTGGTTTCCACAACGACCTTGTAGGTCACATCCATCGTTGCAGAGGCGCTGTCTCCATGTTGCGGGGTACCAAGACCTGTTGCCCGAGTCCGTCTGCTTTGCGTAAACTGTCGCTGGTTACGGAAGCCGCTGCGTCACGTGGTCACGCGTGGTGCTTGACGCTGCGAACGAGCCAAGTGGATCCAGCGGATCAACCTCGCGCTCGCGCGAAAGTATCGTTATCTGCCAGCCGGACATATCCGTTCAAAGTGGCCAGCTTGTAGCGTCGCAGTTTCTTGTCATGCTGGCAGCCTCTGGCATGCCGGCGTAAGCTTTAAACTCAACTCAGAGAGTCGCGGTCATTCATGACCGGTTACGCACTTGTGCGCGCCGTTGCAGTGCGTCACACCAGCCCCGTGATGCGTCACACAAACTGGCAAACCACAGAGTGCTCAGCGAGCAGAACAAGTCCCGCAAGGCACGCTGAACATAACACACAGTGTGTTTCAGCCAAAATCTGGTGCTCACCTGCAGTAGGCACTGGGGGACGCGGACTGACGAGGTCAGTGGTTGTCGCAGGCACCGGTACCGACACAACCAGAACGACAGCAAGCGCGCGTCGACAGTGTGCACACTGCCTGTGCACACGGCGACCCGCGTATTTTAGATGCTGAGTGGTCATGAAGTCATGGACTCTCGATGGAATGAATTACATAGGGCAGGAACACATGGGGCGAAAGCGAGGCCCCGACAAGCACCAGAAGCCAGGCACAGAACCAGCAACCAGCCAGCTAGGAACGGATCCGACTAGCAAGCATCAGGGTGCCCAGCAAGAAAACACTGAATACAGCAAGGACAATAACACTAGCGCCTCACATAGAGGACAGCAAGTGACCAACAGTGAACTACTGGCCAGCTGTAAGGCGAACATGTGGAAGACCGGTACCCGCTCTTTGTCCTTGCAGTGGGCCACCGACAAGGCCACGTATCTCCGTTGATCTCTTGATGTAGGCCTGGCTTTCCAGCGCCCTCGTGTTCGCAAAACCGTTGCTTCTGACAGTCCAGGTACCTTTGGTTCTCGCAGTTCGCGTGTTAACCCTGATATCTCGGAGCACTTGCGCATTTGGTATCTGTGTTGTGGCGTGCCACAGTCTTTCAAGGGAATGTGGTGTTGCATCACATGGACATCCTTGAGTTGCCGTTCCGGAGGCAGACCAGGTGGCACAGAGTCAAGAAAGATGTCAGCAAATTCCACACAGCAGGCTTCATCAGCGGGCAGGGTTAATCCAACAAGAGGGGGATTGTGCGCTGGATGTCCGGCTCGGCAACTCCGCGATATGCATCACAAACAATTCTGCTTTGCGATCACGTTTCAGCTCCTTCCTGAATGCTTTCGCACAAACGACATCTACAGTGGAGTCACTAGGACCAACACAGAAAACCTTGTGGCGGGAAGGTGGTGGTAAATTTGTTGCAAAGGAACCCTCACCAGGGAAACCCCGCTAGCACGTGGCTACGGGACCTTGGGCGACTTGGGGGGCAAATCTTTGCTGAAGTGGGAGGTGATGCACTGGGGCCGCGTCCTCACCTTAGTAATATGGCTGACTCGGCATGACTAGGTTACGTACGGCGTTGAGGCGAACGCTACGAACCAGTTGTGCTGTGAACGTGACGCAGGATCTACGCCTCGTACCTTCACACGCCTCTCGCGAGTTCCAGCAGACATTGGCCACGTCCCGGAACAGACGCCTCTCGAAGATCCACTGTGAATCTCCGTTGATCTCTTTATCTAGGCCTCGCTTTCCAGCGCCCTCGTGTGTGTAAAAGCGTTGCTTGTGACAGTCCCGGCACCCTTGGCTAGAACTCGCAGTTGTGGTGCTAACCCCGATACCTCGTGGCACCTGCGAACTGATTGCTGCAAGACCCGATTCGGCCCATACGTATGCCTAGCCTCAGGCCTCTGCTGAAGGGAAACTCCGACCAGTCCGACATTGCCTTTGATGATATGACTTGAACCTCGTCTTTCCCCATCGTGCGCTATTGCCCGAACGTAGTTCATAAACGCTGCGGCGGCATGATGACCAGGAGGTCATTGTGCAATTGGCTCAGGCCAGATTTGACTCGCATTCCAAGGTCATATGGTAGTGGAGCTGCTGACCGCAGTAAAGTGTGCTCCAGCTAGTTATAATGCATGATGTAAGTATTAATGTGTGGTAGTTGCCAAAATAGGAAGGGTGTCAATGCTAGGCATCGGAATATGTCTTTACAAGAATGGAATGAGAATGTGTGCACTTGGAACACGACAAGGATCATTACGGGTGTACAAATTGGGTTGCACAGCGCTACAAGGCTTCCATTACCTGGTTTGAAGAGTACACAAAAACATCTGCAGTTTCCTACCTATTTCAAGCACAAATCGGATCCGAAACAAACCGGAAACTATTGCAATGATGGGTATTCTTCGCTTAACTGCACACGGGGTTGGTGTTCTGGATTGAATACATATGGTACTTCCTATGTATGCGGTTCAGCATTGAGACAAGGAGCTGTCAGTGACGTTCGGACACAGATGGGAACACATTGCAGCGAATTGTAGTTGATGCCCAAAATCGGAAGAAGTCGGACTCATAATGTTATCAGACCAGCTACCCCCAAAACACACTGTTATCGGATGGATTGGAAGGTTAAAGACCTACTGTCATGACGATTGACAAGACACCTACATTCCTATGTGGGTACTGGGCGCTCCCAAAACCAGGTCCTAACCCCGGCGCGAACCACGCCCATGAAAAAGATCCATGCGTAGATGGGAAGTGCTGGGCAACTAGGTATGGCTCATAGAGTGTTGGTCTGCCTTGTCTCATGCTTGTATGTATTGAGCCCCTCCCCGGCCAGGGGCCTTGGCTCTTGCATATTGTACCAATATGCACTGACAAAGTCTATTGCGTACGTACTGGCCAACGTTTCAGCTTGTCTCATTGCATGTTGTAACAGTGGCACAACCAGTGGCAACAGCTCAGGGGCCAACTCTGCTCCTTGGGAGTCTCCATGCTGAAGCACACAGCTGTTGATCACAACCCCATGACATCACGATCGGTTACAACTGATTTGTGGCTTGTGTCACATACGGGCTCATGGAGCACAACGCACCACATGTACAATCAAACTACTCCAAGATAGCAACACCGCCTGCTACGTTGGCAACATCACAAACAAAACCTGCTGAAAATACAGCACACTGTCGTCAACCGTCTTGACACAACCGCATTGTGTCAATCATGCATCCGTGGACGCCCTGCTCCTGGCTCACAAGTGGTTGTA
>JAYMFU010089298.1:0-10107 GCA_036784835.1 Phaeophila floridearum
AAAACTTTGGACGGATATCGCTTCCTATAATATATTCTATTAAGGCTCTTTTTGATAGGCACTGACTTCGATCTTTTTTTTATATCTTGCCCTCCTATCGTGAATTTACAGCAGCTGATGCGCATAGAATGGCTAGCTTGATCATATTCGAATGAGATATGTTAAGCATAAGGCAAGCTTTCTTTAAAGAAGGAAGAAGAGAGGCAGGGGAAGATCCACTTTTTGATTTTTTTTAGCCGAAACTTTCGTCTTTATTCACTGGCGGGCGGATGCCCGATTGATTGGGTTCGAAAGGAAAGAACCCTTGAAAGATAGTGCTTTTACGCTGCTCCCGCGCTCCCCCTTTCAGTAAGAGATCTCGCATTTATTGAATAGTGGGGAAGGCTTTTCTTTTCGCTCGAGGAAATCCAAAATAGGTAGTCCAAACCTAGCCAATCCGAATAGAGATCTTAGGTTGGATAGCGCCGGCTAAGCAAACTTTGAAGGGGCCAAGGAGAATGAAACTTTTACAATCCATCTGGATGTACTTCTGCTGTCAAAATGAGAGTTTCAGGCACCTTGTGGGGAATCATTCGATGTCGGAACCATGTTATATAAAGATCCCACTACAGCCATTCCAGACATCAGCTTAGGCGCGAGTAACAGACCCTAGGGGGAAAGATTCCGAAATCTACTCTTTCGGTCGGCTTCGGTACCTATTGATGAGGAGAAGCCTACATTCTCAAGCTATGCCGGTTCCGATTTATAGATCCTAGAAACAAGGGATTCTTTCTCCGGTTCATAACGAGAATCCAGTCCTGCTCGCCCAAGCTAGTAGTCAGATGAGTATGCCCCGTATGTCTTTCCAAAAGGACAGCTGTCTTCTTGAAGTCAAGTTGGTTCATGGATACACTCTCTACTACGATCTCTCCTCAAGAGAGAGGATCAGTTATGCTTGGTTGAAGGCTTGATGGCTGAAGGAAAGACTTCCTTTCTTGCCCAATCCTCTCCGCTTTGGTTGAGCTGCTCCGCTTCATTGCCGTCAAAAGGACTTTAAAGGAAGAGTATGCCCTGCCTTTCCTTTCCCTTTTGGTACGCGAAGGCGTCTTTCTATTCCATTAAATGAAGGAATCTCTCTGACAAGGGCAACGGCTGGGAAAGAAAAAGCCCTCTTCTCTTTTCTTTTCTTGTCCCAAAGAAATCCATTCCGGAAGCGGAAGGTCGGCTTGGCGTTGCGTGAATCAGAGATCTTGTCCCAGGCTACTCTCTTCCCTTGACCTTGAAGTCCTTTGTCTTTCTTTCCTTGGGTTTTCGGTAAGGACTTGCTCCTAATATTCATATTCATATGGGTATCCCCTTGATGCGGTACACGGAACATAAAACACAATCTTTGTCAAAAGCGTAGAAAACTTTCACTTTCTTTGCCGAATTTCCCTGGGTTTTTAGTTGTATTTGGTGGGACTTTAGGAAGAGAAAAGGGGGAAAAGTGGCTCAATTTCTTGTGATGCAAGTTGAATGCTTTTCTTACGATGCTACTTGTAGTAGTTTCATAGGTGGGATTGGAGCAATCTTTTGCTTTTGAGCTTCCTGAGTTGGTTGATGAAGAGGGAAAAGCGGAAAGACTTTGGTAACCCTTGATATTTATCTCGAAAGGCTTCGTGAAAAGTCTGTTTACTTTCTATACGATGCCGGTTGATGCCGGATTTAGCAAGCACTGTAGATGCGCCTTCCCCAGACCTCTCCTTTGATTCAATGCTTGAATGCACAGATCGAAGGAACACATGTTGAGGAAAGAAATCGTGCCTGTGAAGCCTATAGCAGCAGGGCCTTGAGCTACCATGCCTCTAACTCAAGACTCTAGGTTAGGTTGGCTGGGCTGGTATTCGACGATCGATGGTCCCATCAGGAGGTCGCTTAGAAGAAGACGCGGGTCTCAACAACACGCGGGAGTTTATTCAACGTCGAACACTCCACACTTTGGACAATGAAAGCTAACACTGAAGTCGAAGTCTCGCCCTAGCCTGACCCGAACTAGGAATACATGCGTGAACAACAGGCCCTTTCTCCAACCTCGAGATGTGAGTTCCCTGGTCCGTGGTCCATTTCTACGGTTAAACCGGCTACACCAACTCCTCATGAATCGCTAATCGCTTGTTCTTTGTTTCCATCTGTAACTCTCAAGCAACGAATCGCATGTGTTACGCATAATACTACGGTTTTTTTAAATAGTCCAATCATGCTAAAAAACCCGGGTTTTGGCCACTAAAAAACACCCATTCTGGAAAATAGTTTACTTAAGAGAATACTTGAAAAGCAGGTCTTCAAAAGGACTTCTTATTAGTGATTGATGTCAAAAAGACGGGGTTTCGTAACTTGAAATTACGTCAAAATATTGATTGCAAAGCACGATATTTCTTGTTCTAAACCAAAGATGTCGCATTCCCTCGATTTCATTCCTACAGTGCTAAACCAAAGAATCAGCCGGTGCAGGACTGAATATCATAGAAAAGCAGGGCCTTTCTTCCTGGAAGTAGTTTCCTTTGTTCGCTTTCCTTAATGTACCGTTGGAACAACCAGTCGGGTAGCTTTTTCAAGGTGGATGCTTTTTCCTCGGATACCATACCTTAGTTTTGCTTGATCTCGTCTTCCTGAACGGGGTCTCGCTTGATTTCCCTTCCTCACCAACGTCCTCAACGGAATATCCGTACTGGCCCGCCAAGTGTTAATTTAATAGTAGCGCTATTCCCCGATTGCATGCTTAACAGCCAGCCAAGGATACGCGTTTCTTGTCCTTAGGGCCAGCTAACGTTCATGAATAGTTCGTCCCGAGTTCAAGAGCAAACCTTCCTTTTGCTTGATCTGCATTCTCGCGGCCTAGAACGGGATTTCTTCCCTTCTCATGATGGAATCTCCGAGTAAAAAACGTGTCTTGAAAGCTACCTTTTTCTCGTTCTTCTTTCCTCAATCTGTAGTGAAGAGCAAGGAGCTTTGCTTGCAAGCGTTGATTTCCCGATTACTAACACCGAAAGAGGTTTGTAACCCCAGATCTAGATGAGCTAACCGAAGGAAGAGCTTTTTTCTCGGTATCAATGACTCACTTCTAGGCAAAATAAAAAGAGTGGACTTGGTCTGGTCATCGCTATTGGTTCTCTTTGAGGTTAATATTACAGGCTGTTACTATAAAATAAAGAGATGATTGTCGGAAGTGACTTCGCGGGCGTGCGTACTTACTTAGTTACGACGACTTCTTCCAACTCTTTCTTATAGGCGAGGTTCAAGCTTTCCAGCAGTCCAAGCAGATGCGAGTGAAATAGCTGCTCCCATTCCGACAAGAGAAGGATTTTTCGCTTTTATGACGCCTGGAGCCATGTGTAGCCTGTGCGAAGGAAGCCTAGACTGGAGATGAATTACTACATTCAATCCTTGAAGATGGCACTTGGGTGGGATGGGATCGAATCCTTCCTAAAAGAAAGAATTGCCCTTAATCTCTTGAGCTCAGTAGGATATACTTGATCCAACTTTCAGTTAGCATTCAAATGCAACTATATGCTTTTAACATTTAGTTCAATGTAGGTGTAGGTAAGGATGTGCTCATTCTTCTGTGAAGATGGTTGGAATTTACCTTCAGAGGTTGTCATCAATGACTCAATCAGGATTAACCCTGGACTTCTTGACAAACCTCTTTGTGGAAACTCTCAAAAAATGGTGGCTTCTCTTTGTCTTCAGCGTGGGAATATTTGAGAAAGAAAGGTCCAATCCTCTCATTTGGACATCTGTTATGGAATCTGATTATCACCCCGACTACTTCAGTTTTCTTGTGGAGGGGAAAATGAAACTAAAGAAATGCTGAAGTAAGGGCAGCTACACCATACTGCAAGTAAGCACCTGTTCTCTGAGAAGTGCCACTTTCCCGTAAGAACGAATCAGATTCTTCCCCTTTGAGAGGGATTCTCGTGCGGAAGAAGAACTCGGTTACTCATCTTGAATCGGATTAGATCAATAGCTTTGTGCTGATCTACGAATGAGCCTTCTATTTGTATTTGATGAGACTTCTAATATCGGAAACCTCGAATGAGTTAGAGATAGTAAGAGCATGCGGGTGGCTGAGCGTTATCACGAGCTAATGTCGAAAACTGACTCCTCCTTCTCTTCTTTTTTGAATTTCATTAAAAAGAAATCGGAGCGACTGGCAAGCTAGAGCAAGAGAGAGAAGAGCCCCTAGGAGCATAAAGCACAACATCTCCATACACCGCTGATGACTAGGTTTCAGCTTCGGCCTGGCCTCCATGTGCGAAAAAGAATACAAGCGATCCAAAGAAGGCACTCAACCTCGGCCGCCTTAAAGCATCCTAGACCTTGAATTGAGGCAAATAGATCTTCTTTATTGTGAAAAAAAGAGATCTTTCCTGCTTCAAGAACTCATTAACAAAATCCCATACAAGGCCCAATAGAAGGAACTTCTAGTTCTTTATTCTGCATAAAGAATCGCTGTGCCGGTACTGTGTTCATTGCTTGTTCAGGCCTGTTCCTTTTCGCTTGGCTTGTGTGTCTTCCTTTCCTCCTTAGAAGAACCATAGCATCAATTGAGAAGGTTTGATTTCCTTCAGATGCCGTTTAAAACCTTCTTTGGACTAGTCCTTTTTCCGTTCTTCCTTAAGCTAAGCTTGGAGTTCTGGTTCAAGGTCAAGGTACGGATCACTGTGGAATGCTGTGTAGGTAAGGGAATGCTCTTTAGCTAGATTGGTGGTATGAGAAATACCTGTTTGAATTCAACACTGGTTTCCGCGCCTCATCCCATTCTTCTAACCATGCTTTTTCTAGAAATATCGTAAGAGTAAGATAAGAAGGTGTCTTCATTCAAGCAAGTGAGATAGTGTCTCGTGAAAGGAAGGAGAGAAAGGGAAGACGAAGGTTTGGTGCTGAAGGAGCAGTCGATGGTCGATAAGTGCATGGGTAAAGCCACCAATCAGTCATTCAATCAGACATTGGAAATAGAAGGATTCCTCGACGATATTTTTTATATTTAGAAAGGTAGCTTCGGTTGGAATTTTGTATTGAATCAGTGTACCAGAACTCTGAACGAAGTTCCGTGGCCAGCACCAAAATCTTCCTATACCGCTGATGCAAGCCGCTTTGAGATGAGAAAATGCCGTATGGGAGGTGAGCGGGCAGAGTAAGTCATTCGGTTACCACTTGTTAGTCAACAAAACGATTCTTCCGAGCCAGCTTAATTAATAACCCTTAAGGGAGTGAGTGAATGTGCTTTCATTTCAGATGTATCACCATTCGGGTATCTTTTCTTCGTGTCAGGGACATTTCCCCTACCTCTTATTCTGATGGTCCAGCCCGTAGAACACGTAATCAGTATAGGATTCCAACTCGATCTTAGGCCGTAAAGCATTCAAGTCCCCTAGCGCTTGCTTAGGTGCAATTCAATAGGGAAGGCCAGTAGAGGGGAATTGCTATCTTTCTCTTTCTTAGTCGTAGTATGCCTTATCATTCAAGTGAAAATGATGAAAGTGGATGTCCAAGTCAAAGGGGCCGGAGTCCTTGCTGCTCTTGCCGCAGTCGCTGTATTAGTCTTTTCCCCTTGTGACGAATCACTGGGATGAATCCCCATGGGCTCAAAAGATATATAAAAAAGCAGGTCAATCCAAGGAGGGTTAGAGAGAAGAGGCTGAAGGAGAGGAGTAGAGCAAATAAGGTAGCAGCGTACTCGTTTTTGTAAGGTAGGTGGCCTTTTTCTCTTTCCTTGGTTAAAGTTAAAAGCGAGGGGGCACAGAAAAGAAAGAAAGAGCTGCCTGCTAGTCTTCGAAACCCATCAATGCCCACACGGCTTCTCGTTGGCCAGTCTTCTATTTAGATAAATCAAGGGGTTGCTTATTGAAGCGCGGGTAGAGGAGCTTATAGCCGCAGATGATAGATCGGAATGGAAAAGGGCAGAATACCAGGCTCACCAAGAATACTAGGCTTACCGCATGTCCCTAGGGCCACATACGCATATAGGGGGATTTGATAAATCGTATTCCTGACAAACTCGCCCTTTCAGCTCCCTATTTCATTCAACCCGAGGGGAGATGCAAACTCGCAATTTGGATTGCGCCTCCCATTAATGAAATCAATAGGATTTGAAATCTCTGTACGCTTAGTAGCCATATCAAAAGTGGATTTTTTCCCTCCCCACTAACAACTCTAACCGTTCGTCTAGGCCGGAAAGCCAGACATGAACACAAACGAGATTTTCGTAGCTCGGTTGGGCCCTGTTTAAGGCGCCCGTGTATCGATGAGATTTGAAAGTAGGGTATCGAGGGGCAAAGCAAACAATTCTTTTCAAGATTCTTTTTCTTTCGCGGTAACAACAATGAATAAGGTTATAGCAGTGCTACCCGTACGTACATGATTCTCCTATGGGTACGTGTAGACAGAGGAGTCAACGAAGAGATGGTCATTAATAAACATTTCTACTCTATTCAACTGCGCCGGTCCCTACATAGACGACCGATCGATCCTTTGGCCGGGACCTAAACTAAAAGCTTCAACGCTTCCTCAATCTTCAACAAAAGGGCTAGGAAAGGCCGCTTCCGCTTCGTTTTTACGGGTCGGTAAAACGGGAACTCCCTGCTTTAGCTACTCTTTCCCCATCTCCGGAAAGAACAGAAACAACTAGAACTCAACCTACCGATCCCCCTTCTTGATCTTTCTGGGGTTCCCCCTATTGAACTAACAGAGCGCGGACCAGCTTTAACTACTCCTAAGAAATCAGTCAAGGAAAACAATTGAATTCCCTCTTTCGAGAAATTTCCTCTTGAGTAGACCGAAGCCAACAAAGAAGAGGAGCTCGGGGAACCAATCCCATCATGAAACTGCACTTTACTCTCCTTTTACTAAGGGAAGTCACAGAAGAAAGGAGACACTTCAGAAACGGGATCGGAGAGGCGGAGGCATACTCTTCTTGCTCTTACCTGGACTCTTGCTCCGAAACTGGCGTGATTCTTTGAAGATTGGCTTTTGCCAGAGATAGAGAAAAAGGAAGTCCTTACTAAAAGTAGTATAACTGCTCTAAGTAGAGGGAATTCCAATCTTTGACCTTGAGTCCATTAGGGAGTCGCTAAAAGGCTCAAACGGGGATCGGCCACGAAGGGAGATCGTGTGAGAAGTCACTATGAAATGGTAGAAGTCCTGCCAACGACCTTAGTCTATTGATCCCCGAGGCTGGGGCGCATAGTCCCTGTCCTATACGTGGGAATCGCTAGCTGCAGTTCGATCCGTAAATCAATGTCGAGACGTTAGCAGCTCTCAAAGCCCTGCCTTTACTCCCTACTCTCTGGTTCATCCGTTAGAACGGTCCATTCTCAACGCCGATCACCTAATTCCTCACAACGCTAACTCAAAACCCAAAAGCACTATAATTTATAATCTATTAATAGACCTCGCTTCTCATCACAAATTATGTTCTCTCATGCCTCTAACACCATGCCACTGCCCGTCACATTGGTTTCGAACCTGGGCTTTCCTCATGAATCGGTAATACCGGCTTTTCGCTTTTTTCATTTCATATAGCTTATAAAGTGAGCAAGTTGATTTCCTTTCCTAAGCTCGACATTGAAAGCCTACCTTTTACGTTTTATATAGCTTATAAATGTGCCTTTTCTCCTCAACAGTCGGGAAGCTCTCAGAGGCTCCAGTTCTGAGCTAAACAATTTAATATGGTATAGAAGGCCAGAATTCTGCCTTTTAACGAGACGTTGCTTTCTGAGGTCATATCTAAAGGGGTGTTGAAACATGCCTTAAAAGCCTCTAAAATAGGGGGTTGGGTTTGATACCTCGTCAAGTCGGGTTAGTTCCGCTTCTCCACTGCTGAACTCTCGTACTCGGTAGCCCCTGACAATCAATTCGGACAAGCCCTGTCGTCGTCGCACCTCGGACGTCGCCCTAGCATTCAATTCCTCAGCAGGTCGCGGGCTGACGTATGCTATTGATCATGGGAGGCTTAGCTTCAATTTATCCCCTGCCTAGGTACCTTTTAAAGGTAAACTTACATCTAGGCCTGCCGTACTATACAAGCACAGCGTATTTCGGAGTAGGGGTCGACCCATAGCCAGTCCCGCACTAATTAAGGTGGAAGGCCGATTCATGCTATTGGTTTTTTCCTACTATTCATTTGTTTGATGCGGCCTGCAAGATATCTCGCTTTAGCTGCCCCGACTTCCTCTGCTCAAAGGGAGGAAGAAAAAGGGGAATCATCGGCGTCTGTATCTCCTTCGCTATGTGTAGCGTCATGGGGGAAGTCAAAGTAGTTTATTGAATCGGCTTGAATGGGCAAGCTGAGCTAAGCGAATCTGGATTTCTTCCCTGCTCACGATCGATTGCCTTACCGGGCCTTCAAAGTGTGCTTAAAAGGCTTCATTTGTCGTTTTGCTTTTTCTGTAACGTAACTACTGCTAATGAGTTCTTTCTACTCCTCATCAGATTTCTGAGGTAAACCGAGTCAGCGGAAGATCAAGCATCGCCTCAATCGGCAAGCTCATCGAGGGATTTCCGACCTCCCCACGATAGATTAGATTACCGAGGGAGAGTAAAAGCACTAGGCGCATACTAAGCTAAGGCGTTCATAGCAGACAGGGCTAGAGAAGAGGAGCAAGAGTCAATCAGAGGGGACAAACCTGGTAAATCTTCCTCGCTTTCGCCTTGCCTTGTTGGGGCTTGGTTCCCCTCATCCTCATCCGAACAAATAGAGTAGGATCAGATTCGCTTGTTCCTTCCTTTGGGCATCTTCTCAAGTATTTAGCTTTCATCCCCTTTCCATATTCCTTAGACTGGGGACGGCTACTGACCAAGTCATTAGAGTTTATGTAGTAATGTGAAAAGTAGAGGATTTCCTTCCTGACTGTGCGGATGACAAGGCCTGGTCGCATAGTGTGAAGCGCAGAAGAGAGCAGCCCTACAAAATAGTACAACTTCCTTCCTGTGATGTTAGTATTCGTATTACATACACTGATGTAAGTGGAATCAATCACCTAAATGACATGATTCAACTGCCAGTGAGATTAGGAGCTTCCTGAGAAGAGTAAGTTGAATCAGAAAAATGGCATGATTGAACAACTGATGAATTGTTTGTTGAATCATCCAATTCGCGCTCGCTCTAAAAAATCGACTATCCACAGTATAAATAGAGAATCAACAAGAACTGCCATTTGCCAGAAAACTCTTCTTTCGATAATAAATCAATCCTTACACTCAAAGAGATTTCTAAAACAAACAATGGCTGGAGAATTCAGACTACACCAACTTTTCTCTGAAATAGAGAAAGAAGAAAAATTTATACAGGAGCGCAAGGAACTCCTTATAAGGTTCTGAAAAAAACTTCCAACAGACACTCCACTCAGGGAAGCAGAGCTCAGGCTCAAAGCCCTACGGGAAGAGCAGAACTCTCTTGTGAGAGAAATTACATTAAAACACCAAGGTAACGGAAGTTAAGGCAACTCAACAGGAGGAATAATAAGAGGAGCACAGGGATAAAATTGAAGGAACAGGAGAGAAGAATAAGAATTAGTTTATTTTAGCCAATTGTTAGTTATATTTTGTAGTGCCTGTTCTGTAAGCTCTCTTATAGGATCTCCCTTTGTCATTTAATAATATATATAGGTTATTCCTATGAGTAATGCTCCGAAATCATTTATAAAATGTTTATATCAAAACAAAACTCCCAGGATAAAATCAATTAGAGTTTCTAAATGCTTTTAATCAATATTCATTGGAGGTTATCATGGTGTATACACTTGGTAGTGTCGTAAATAGTGTACAATCAAAGTTTCCTGCTGTTCGCCTATCTACTCTGGTTGAGCATCTTGATTCCCTCATTAGAACGCATGCTCGTTTGATGAAAGATCGAAATCGACCTCTATCACACGATAAATGCAAATCAACTAATGTTAATGAGATTGTGATGGATGGATCTAAGAAGAAAACTACTACTAGTTCTTCTAAGTCGTCGAAGAAGGAGACAAAAACAGGGTGTATTAGTGATAAAGAGAGGTTGAAAATGACGTCTTCTAATGGTCTCCTATCGTGAGGCACCTCGAAAAGGCGTTAAACGACGAATTTTCCCATCTGTTAAGAGCCAATTAG
>JAYMFU010089520.1:0-10097 GCA_036784835.1 Phaeophila floridearum
CATCGAATAGAGAGACGCGAAATCGAGTCGATACGTCAGCGGCGATGTGTAGTCTGAGATCATCATTGGCCGAGCCGTTCAGGTTGTTTCCATTTGCGACACTGGCTGCAATATAGGGTGTGATTGCCTCGATACGAAAATCTATATTTGGGGCTCCTGCACCAGTCGCGATATCAGCGTAATCAACGGTAAGCGTTTGATTCGGATTACTGAAATCGACCACGCCACCAGAAAGGTCTAGATCGAGAATAATACCGTATGCGGCTGAAGATGAAAAAACAGTGAAAGGTAGAAAGGGAGTTTTTCATTTAATAGTAGCGCTGAATTGAATGTAGTAGATATTTGAACGCACGAGAATAGGTTATCATGGCTGAGATGCTTATGGAGGGATGTGAGTAACTTGGCATTGAGTCGTCACTGAAGCCAGTGATGTGGTACGTTTCTAGGCAACTGCTGAAATTGGTCTTTTCATGCCAGTTAGGGAGGTTTCTCTGTGTCCAACTATAGCACACTTGCTGCTATCTAATTAGACTGAATTTGAATTGATATAAAAATAGACAAATCAAAAGCTCGGATCGAGCCCTGCTTGATCTGAGGATATCAAGGGAGTAGGTATGATCGTCCGATCGTCATTGCTGCGTTTTAAGTTTTCTAGCAGTAGGTAAATGTTGCTCATTACTGCGCCTGCACAAAGCTCAGAGGCTGATTGCTGTGCAGGCGTATGAAGCGATTCCGAAGAGAGCAAAGCCTGCTACCGTAAAGCAGGTAGACAACAGTAATGGTTTGAGAGAGAATGTCTAAATATTAATACGTTAGTTTGATCAGTATGTATAATAAATAAAATTTTATATCTGATTTTCAAACAGAGTGCTTGGTGTTGAAAAAGTTGTTGTGAATCAATTACTTAAGCTGAAATGAAAGGTCAAAGTGTGATGTCGAGGTTATCGATATCACAAGATTTCGTGTCAATGTTTCAGGATAAAATCGACAGGTTCAATACCCGTGTCGAAGTCATTCGCAGTATTGTGGGCCAATTTTACTTCGTTACGTACGATCAGTCGCTCAATGGCAGGCGCACGGTAAATGTGGTGCCTCGGCCCAATTCTGAATCAGCCGTAACAGTTCCGCCGTTGCTCTTCACGAATGCTTTGACGATGGCTAGCCCTATGCCGGTGCTACCTTGTTTGAAGTTGCGGGCATCATCGACGCGGTAAAAACGTTCGAAGATGTGGGGCAAATGATCAGGAGCGATTCCTTTACCATAATCACGAACGATCAGAGTGGCGTCCTGACCTTCAGTGCCACAGCTAGCTTCTATCTTTTTCCCGTCCGCTCCATATTTAAAGGCGTTGTTTAGCAGGTTGTCTAATACCTGCATTATTTGTCCCAGATCGATCAAGCAAGGCGCCGCATCCACATGCGAGACGAGCTCGATACCTAAATCCTCAGCTTGATCGTGATATCGATTAATGACCAAATCCATGACGCTTTCGAGGTCAGCTACTTCACGGTTCTCGTTCAAACTGGCGGCGTCCATACGTGCGAGTGCGAGCAAGCTCTGCACCAGTTCGGACATTTGATTGAGGTTGCGTTGACAAAGTAAAAGCGATTCTTGGTTTTCATTTTCTTTTGTGGGTGAGGCGAGTGCCACTTCCACTTCCATGAGCATCGCCGCGATCGGATTACGTAGCTCATGCGAGGCATCTGCTGTGAAACGTTTTAAGTGCTCAAAAGCCTGTTCAAGTTCGTTGAATGTATGATTGAGCGATTTGCTGAGAGAATCGATTTCGCTAGTTGGTTTTTTGATTTGAATTCGCTCTGCCAATTCTCCTTTAGCAATCTTAGCTGCCACTCGGTTAATCTCTTGAATTGGGCCGACGGCCCTTCCAGTGGCGATCCAACTGATTAGAAACCCTGAGAATACGATGGCAGTTCCACACATGGCCAAAACTAATAGAAGCTCATCTAGATTTTCTTTCAGGACACTTAAATCATAGCCAATAAGTACGACGCTTCGGTCGGCTAAAATCCCTAGGATTTCTCGCTGCCCATCTCGATTCCTAAGGACTCCGCTAGCGGTTAGGTCAAGCGAGGGCCGTTCCTCTGGCCCCGTATAGTTTTTAGTTAAAACTATATTTTCCTGCCTCCACGCGCAGACTGAGTAAGCATCATTGCTATAAATTTCGTTGTTAGATTGTTGGGCCTGTATGGAGGCCTGTTCCTGTGGGCCACGACGGCGATCACTTATATTATTCGATTCAGGGAAGGTCTCACCCGGATTTGTAGAACGCGGGAGAGGGCGTTTTCCCTGCCCATTCCGAGTCCTAGTATGGTGGTTTCGGCGCTCTAACGCTTGTTGATAATGCGCTTTTGCTTCATCATTGGTTCCGTGCCGGATGACTTCATGAGGGAAGTGCCGTGACATCGTCACCAAACGCTGGCTCAAGTCTTGATCAATGTCACTGGAGGCGCGGGCTTTCTCTTTTTGATACCATAGCAAGCACAGCGCGCCAACGATCACAGTCAGTAGACAGGTCTGCCAGATCTGAATGCGCCAGCGTATGGAAGTTCGGACTGTCATACTTCTACGATACTATATCCATGACCGCGCCGAGTTTGGATCCGAGCTTTTCCTAATTTGCGACGTAGCTTACAAATCATGACATCCATCGTATTCGAAAAAGAGTCTTCATTCATATCGCCTAGGCTTTCAAACAATTCTGTGCGCGAAACCACTTCTTCCTTTCGCTGGATCAGCACTTCCAACAATGCATATTCTCCTTGAGTTAAATTTACATTCTCTCCGGCTAGTGTCACGATTCGACGTGCACAGTGCATTTCGATCTCGCCGCACACAAAATTTGCTGAGGCATTTCCCGTGGAGCGACGAATCATTACGCGCAGTCGAGCTTTAAGCTCATCGTAAGAAAAAGGTTTTACTAAATAGTCATCGGCCCCTGAATCAAGCCCGCGGACACGGTCGGAAACTGTGTCGTTTGCTGTTAAAATCAAAACAGGGCATTTACCCTTTGTTCGCACTAGTTTTAAAAGTTCCCAGCCATCCTTTTCTGGAATCATTAAATCGAGGATTACACCATCGTACTCCCAATTTCTGATGAAATACTCACCTTCGGCTCCATCCGCAGCAGCGTCCACAACGTAGCCTTCAGCTCGCAGTCCTTTTTCTAGGCTGTGCCGTAGATCTTCATGATCTTCAACAATAAGTAATTTCATTAGCATCTAGCTACACTAACAAATCAATTCTTTCCAGAAGATTACCGAGCCAGATTAATTGGGAAAAATAGAATCTACCGTATTATGATAATTTGGGCCGACATGCTGATTTGAAATAGATTATTTACCAGCTATATCACTTGAAGGGTTATTAATTCGTTTCGTGGAGGGCTAGTAATCGCCGCCAGTTAGCGGCAATCATCTGGTTTTCTTAATTATGTTAGATTGACGAAGCGAGATGTTGGGGAGTTTCGGGCGACTACTGAAAGCAGTCTTTTTATATTACTTCTGAGAATTTTAGGTTTTATGGAGGGCGAATTGGTAACTTTAAGAGGGAATAGGCTTTAGTTTTGAGGGGAGTGAGGGAGCTTAACAGGTTGCATATTAATATGAGAAGTGCATGTGTGGTTTCGGAGGCAGCACTTGATTTGGATTGTTTATCAGAAACTTTCACGAAATTAGCGAAATTTAAACTAATCCTGTAATTGTCGTTCTGAATTAAGGGGGATCCTTAGAGTTGCGATTTTGTGGCATATACGAACCTAACTTCTGTTGACTGTATGGTAGATTCAAATTTCAGTTAGCAATCTAGCAGAGTATGATACTTGCTTAGCAAAGCGTCATAAATGATGATCGTAAGTTCCTTAGAGTTCAAATTATTTGACTCAGGTTAATTTAGCTTGACTAGTTAATGTGTAGTTGTGCTAGTCACGTTCATTAACTAATGTATATTGCCCCAAGTAATTGAACAACTTAACGAGAAATACGGATGGATTTTGATGTGATTGTAGCAGGTGCTGGCCCCGTCGGTTTGATGTTGGCCTGCGAACTTAAATTGGCTGGTGTATCAGTTTTGGTGATTGAACGATTGAGTGAGCCAGATTTGACGAGCAAAGCTGGAGCGATCAATGTGCCAACGGTTGAAGCATTTTACCGTCGTGGTCTGCTTCCAGAACTAAAGGGAGCCCAGGAGCGTAATTTGGCGTCTTTGGAGGACTATGCACGTCTACGTCAGTTGCATAATCCTGAGATGAAGGAACTCGGGAAGTTTGCTTGGCACTTTTCGGGGATGGTACTGGATCCGAAGAAATTGATATTAACCGATCCTGAGTTTACTGGTCGGGGGCCTGCTGGTACAGGAGCCCTCGTCCCTCAGTATGAGGTAGAAGCGATCTTAGATGCTCGGGCGATGGAGCTGGGGGTGGATTTGCGCCGTGGGCTCGATATTACTGGGTTCGATGTGCTGAATGATAGCGTGGTAGTCCATACCGAGGATGAATCCTTTCATACCGGGTGGCTAGTGGGTTGTGATGGAGGTCGAAGCATGGTTCGGAAGCGTGGAGGTTTTGACTTCATTGGCACGGATGCGGAAACGACAGGTCATCAGGCTTACGTAGATATTGCAGATCCAGAGAAGTTGGAGTTTGGTTGGACGCGCACAAAAAAAGGGGTGTACACTCACGGTCCACGCCCTGGTCGAATTCTGACGATGGAATTTGATAAGCCCCCAGTGAGTCGAACTACGCCCATCTCTCTTGAAGATTTGCAGGATGGCCTTAGGAATGCATCTGATACGGATGTTAGTCTTACGGGAGTTCGCAGTAATCCTACGCGTTTTAGCGATCATGCTCGGCAGTCATCGACCTATCGTAAAGGGCGCTTGTTACTGGCAGGAGATTCCGCCCATGTGCATTCACCGTTTGGTGGTCAAGGGTTGAATTTAGGAGTTGGGGATGCGATGAATTTAGGATGGAAGTTAGCTGCAGTGGTTAAGGGTTGGGTGGATGATAGCCTGCTGAATACTTACAGTACAGAGCGTCATCCGATCGGGGCTTGGGTATTGAATTGGACTCGTGCACAAATGGCTCTCATGCGTACAGATGAGGCTTCAGTTGCGCTTAGCGATTTATTCGAGGAATTGGTAGAATTGCCTGAAGTCGTAACTCACCTTATGAAAAAAATAGGTGGCAGCTGGCAGCGTTACGATATTCCTGGAGATCATCCTTTGCTTGGGCGTAGTGCTCCCGACCTTGAGTTGAGCGATGGGCGCCGACTCGGTGATTGTATGCATGATGGTCGCGCTGTTCTGTTTGATTTCACGAAAGATCAATCTTTGAGCGAGATCGCTTCGCGCTGGGGTAATCGGGTGAAGCAGCTTACTGTGCAGTGTGATGGGCGTCCCGACTTGCTGGGAATGCTGGTTCGTTCTGACGGTTTTGTTGCTTGGGCTGCCGATGAAGTGGCTGGAATCGATGGCTTGGAGGCGGCTTTAACTCAATGGCTCGGGGTGCCTGCAGCGAGTCGTGCTGCTCTTGTTTAGGTTTGAGCTTAAACTAGAGGGTCTAATGATCTGGCTTGGTCTTATCAAATTCTTGTGAGCGAATAGCGGATGCTAAGTGCGGGACGTTTGGATCGGTCATCATTGATAGGTGTGTTCCTGGAATGCTCACGATTTTTACGGGCGCTGGGCTGTAGTTCTGCCACTCGAGACTCGCTTCGTCGCTGGAGCTCATTTTGCCGAGATCTGTATCCAATTCTTCGGCTTTAAATAGCGTAATTGGTAGTTCTACGCAGAGTGCTTCCGGTTGGTATTGCATGGAAGCATTCGCGTTGTTCCGGTACACTTCGATATATTCCCCGAGTGCCTGAGCGCTGAAAAGTTCCGGTAGAACTTTGTGGTCGATGAGTTGAGTATGTATTTTCTCGATCTGTTGTTTATCGGTGAGTGAGCGTAATTCTTCGAGTTGAAGCTCAAGGTCAATCCGGTAGAGCTTCTGCATGCGAGTGGCAATATGTAAGAGCCATTTTGCATGGTCCCAACTTTCGTAGCCGCGTGCCTGCATGGCAGATGGGGCCGGGTTGTCTATGATGCCGAGCCCGTTAAAGGTTGCCGTCACATCGGCTCCCAGTTGTCGAGCCATTTCATAGGCAACTAGCCCTCCATAGGAGTGCCCGATTAGGGTGAATGGCTTTCCGGCGAAGGGTGCCCTTTTTAATTCTTGAAGGTAGAAGCTCGCGGCGGCTTCGATACTTGCCTCGTTCGACCGTCCGGAGGATAGTCCGGTGCCCTGTAGCCCCCAGAGCGCGTAATCGGGCTGCAATTGGCGTGCTAGTTCGTTGTAGTAGAGAACACTGCCTCCAGCTCCTGGAATGCAGACGATTATTTGCCCAGGTGCGTTCGGAATTAGAGGGAGCAGGGTGCGGTCTATGTAGGCACTTGCCTTTGCTAGGGATTGTGCCTGTTGATGTATTGTTGTATTAGTGAGTAGCTGTTGGAGGCTGAGTTTGGTGTCGAAACGTTCTTCGATTTTGGCCAGTAGTTTAACGGCCAGTAGGGAGTGCCCTCCGATTTCAAAGAAGTTATCATAAATATTTACTTCTTTTAAACCGAGCGTTTCAATCCAGATTTGCTGTAGAGTGTGCTCAGTTGGAGTGGGTGGCGTCGTTGCTTGTTCGCTTTTGTTGGGGCTTATTTTTGTTAGCAAGCAGGCGATGTCGGCCTTACCGTTTGGAGTCAGAGGTATTCTATCCACTAAATGGATGTGTCCGGGGACCATGTGTTCTGGGAGCTGCTCTTTGGTCCAGCTGTGGAGAGTTTGTTGAATGTCCTGAGTAGACAACGCTGCTGATGTCTCGGGGACCACAAATACGATTAATTGGGCTAGGTCAGACCCTGGCCTATAGACTGTAGCAATACATCGTTTAACGTGATCTGATTGCTGGAGAGCGGCTTCCACTTGAGCGGGTTCTATACGGAAACCTCTCAGTTGAATTTGCCGGTCGCTTCGGCCAAGGATTTCGATTTCTCCATTAGGTAATTTTCGGGCGAGATCTCCTGTTTTATAGATCCGCTGGCTAGTGGATCCGGGCAATTCAAGAAAGTTCAAGCTCGTGGCTTGGCTTTTGCTAATGTATCCGCCGGAGAGGCAGACTCCGGAAATGAAGAGCTCGCCGACTTTTCCGGCAGCAACGGAATTTAAATCAGCATCGAGAATGTAGATGCTTGAGTTCGCGACGCAGCGGCTCAGCGGTAGTGTTGCTGGGCTACCCGGTATTTTGAGCTCGTTGAGTGAGTGTGTAAGCACTCCGATCGTTGCCTCGGTCGGTCCGTAGTGGTTGAAGACTCTACAGTTGGGAGCGATGGAGGTGAACTCGCTAACCCAAGCGCAGTCAGTGCCTTCGCCTCCGAGAATCAGCGATTGGTTTGGGAAGATCGCCGAGGTGGCTTTGGCTTCTATGAGCGTTTTCCAATGTGACGGTACGATCTTGAGGTAGTCGATCTTGTTGCTCTGCATGAATTCAGTAAATGCAGAAGGATCGAGCCGTGCCGTTTCTGGCATGATGTAAAGGGTGCCACCGCTTGCGAGGGAGAGGAAGAGCATCGTATTGCCTAAGTCTGCTGCTAGCGTGGACACTAGGGCAAAACGAGAGGTGGGCTTGATCTCTAAGTCCCCAAGCATGCTCTGGATATAATTGCTAACAGATCGATGTGAGACCATAACGCCTTTGGGGCGACCAGTGGATCCGGACGTGAAAATAATGTAGGCGGTGCTTTCGGCTGCAATGGGTTGTTGTGTAATGCTCCGAGTCGGTTGGGCGAGCAGTGAATCGACTGTGAAAGATTCCAGTGGTAGGTCTAAAGATTCAAGTTCTTGAGGCGGCTGCGGGTCAGTCAGTACGCGAACTGCATTGGCAGTGCTTACCATATATTTGAGTAAGTTCGCTGGGTAGTTTGTTGGATCCAGGGGGAGGTAAGTAGCGCCGATCTTATGTATTGCAAGAATTGCTGTCAGTGCAGCAGCACTTGAGGCGTTAGCGATCGCAACAACGTTGTTTGGCTGGACTCCTCTCTCGAAAAGGCGATGAGCGAGTGTGTCGGCGGCACGATTAAGTTCGTCGTAACTGAGGTGATATGTGCCATCGGAGAAAGCCAGTATGTCTTTGGAGTGGGTGGCATTCTTTTCGAACAATTGGTAAAAATGTTTGTCCGGAGCTAGTGGCAGTTCACGACCAGTCAGCACCGGCGTTGGGCAGATTGATTGAGCCGAGTTAACTTGCTGCCAACCATTTATACTGTTGAGGAGTGTATTCGGATCGTTGGTAAAGGTTTGGAGCAGCATTTGGAAATCGGCTGCGAAGCCTTTAACCGTGGAGGCTTCAAAGAGATGGCAATTATATCCAAATGTAGCATTCAGTTTTCCGCCATCTTCAAGTAGAGTCAGTGTCAAATCGAACTTCCCATCTGCTTGTCTAAATTCAATTGTTTCTAGGTGTTGAGACTTGTCATTTTTCTCCTGGAGATTGGAGACCATCTTGCGGCTGAGGAAGTTAAAGGTGATATCGAAGAAGGGCGACCGGTTCGGCTGTCGTTCAGGCTGTAGTTGTTCAACTAGCCATGGAAAGGGAGCTGAACTATGCTCTAGCGCACTCTGTGTTTGTTGAGCAGAGGCTCTCAACCATTGACGAAAGTTTTGAGCGACTGCTTGTTTTTCTGAACGTATGACGATCGGGTTGACAAAATATCCGACGGTTGATGCATATTCGGCCCGACCTCGGCCGGCAGAGAAAGAGCCAATTAATAAGTCGTTCCGTCCGCTATAATGGTGCAGTTGATACGTAAAAACGGATAAAAAGATTACGAATTCGGTAATGTTTTCTTCGCGGGCGATCTCTGATAATTGATTATGGATGTCTGTCGGGACAAGTGATTGGATGGATGAGCCTTCAAATGTTAGTGTCGGTGGACGCGGGTTGTCTTGATTTGGTAGTGAGATTGGTGGCGGTGCGTCTGCGAGATGATTCTTCCAGAACGTCAATTGAGCGTCTTTGGCTGAACTGTTTAGGAGCACCTGTTCTTCGCATGCGTGATCGAAGTAAGCATACCGTGCAGGTCTGGTGGAAGGCTCTTTGCCCTCTGCGAGCGTTTGGTGTATTTCTTGTAGTTACTTACGGATGATTTCAACAGACCACCCATCACAAATGATGTGATGCATCGTGATGAGCAGTAGGCTGGGGGTGGTTCCGTTCTCTGAGAAAACTTTAAAGCGGACTGCAGTCGTCGCTTCGAGATCGAAAGGTGTTTCGTGTGCCTGGCGAATCGCATCTTTTTGATCGGCTTTGTCTAGTCCAGAGAGGTCGATCCATTGGCAGTCGATTTCATTAGGGGGAGTGCGTTGCTGGATCGGTGATTCTTTGTGGAAAGGGAAGCGAGTCGTCAGTATTGCGTGGCGCTTTAGCAAGATTTCGAAGCTGCGTACCCAGTGTTGAGATAGGCTTTCAGTTGGGGTTTGTAATGGGCTCGACTGGGTGTAGGCGCTGCTCTCGGGGGCCAGTTTCCATAGATACCAGAGAGCACGTTGTCCATAAGTCAGAGGATAGACTTCCAATTGATAGGGCTGGCTACTGAGCACCTCAAGCAAGTCGGATTTATACTCTCGTATTTGTGGGAGTATGGTTTCGGTGGGGGCAGCTTCTGGAGCTCTGAATTTAAGGCGGCCTTCTTCTAGCCAGAAGGACCATTGTTGGAGGCGGAGGCTAATGAAAAGTTCGAGAGGGCTCATATTTCTCCTTCCACCCATTGGGTGTTACCTGCTCCAGCGATGAAGAGAGGGTCTGTTGAGTTATTTGCGGCAGCTTCCAGTGCGTCGGCCGACTGCTTGATTAGTTGATCAAGGTTAATTGCGTGTAAATTTGTGGCTGCGTTGAGTTCGATATGCAGGTCTTTTTGTAATTGAATGCGAAGTGCCATCGTCATTATCGAGTCCATGCCTATCGAGTTAAAGGTAGCTGTGATTTCGATGTCTGATGGATTGGATAGCCCGAGAATGGCGACTATGACTTTGCGAAGATACTTTTCAAAACGT
>JAYMFU010089631.1:0-10094 GCA_036784835.1 Phaeophila floridearum
TGTGCCCCTGCCAATGTCCCGAACCTTGTCCACCGCGGCTTCGGGTAGCTCAGGGAGGCTGTGCGGTGGTCGCCGCCCGTTCACAGGTGCTGTTGCAGACTGCATGCCAGCAGCCAGCATCACGAATCGTGCATCAGGGGCAGAGGCAGGCGTGGACGGCGCAGAGGGCACACTCAGTCTCTCGTTCGTGGCTCCGCCCTTGTGTAGGCCAACCACCAACATGGACAAGCGAGCGTCTCTGTTGTGAAGCTTGGTGCGTGAAGCGGGAGGTGGCTCGGAGGCCAGCCAGGCTGGCAAGGAACCAGACTGTGGGTGCTGATTGGTACTGTTGGCTGGCTGGGCTGGGGCCAGGGAGCGAATACCGGTCGGTGCCTGGACGCTCGGCATCTCGTCCCTATCGGTAGCTTGGGGCGCTTCGGGCCTCGCTCCACACTTGTGACTGGGCGGGTTTGGGGTGCAGCATCAGCTGCGATATCTTCAGCCACATAAAGGCCGGGGCTCGTCGTTAATGGACGAGCTCGTTGTTTGGTGCTGTGGAGTCGTGCTGTGCTGGAGCACCTACATAACTCCTGCGTGGTTTGCCGGTGCCCTCGCGCCAGGTCCTCCCGGTATGGCAGGCGCGTTCGTGGCGCGGCGTGGAGCGTGGGGCGGGGAGGCATCGTTTCCTTCTGCGCCTTCGCCCGCGCCAGGCGCTCCTCCGGATCCTGCAGCGCGCACCGCGCGAACTACTGCTGCGGGTACCACGCGCCGAGGCCTGGCATGGCCGGCGTGAGGAGGCTGGGCGTGGCCGGTGGCAGGCCGGAAGTGGGCGTTGTAGGCGTAGCTGCCCGCGACGTCCGCGCCCCATCCGACTCCGACAGCGCGCACGGCGAGAAAGCAGAAGCACCTGCAGCGTGCGGGCACAGGCGTCACTGGACAAGCGAGGACACGGCCGGCATCCTTGGCGAATGCAGGTGATACGCGTTGTCGCGTGATGCTCGGACGCGATTCCCGAGCGTCGCGTAATGCAGGAGAGCGGCAGCTGCGTGCGCCGCATCCAGCAGAACACCCAGCACCCAGCTCCACCGGAAACACACACGACAGAATCATGGATCCAAGGTGCCCGGGGCTGATTTACGCATGTCAGGGCAAGAGAATTGATTTATGCATGCCCGGCCGCAAAGGAATCGCCCGCGACTCGCCCGATGCTCGCCCCCTGGCCCCCAGGCCCAATCGGCAGCGCCCGTGAAGTGCATGCGCTACAACGCAACACTCCTTGCCACAATAGCGACTTGCGAGCTCGACAAGTGCTTGCGAAGCGATGGAAAGCAATCGCACGTTTTGGTGGGTACGACTGAAATGCGTTCCTGTCACCTGCTTTGTACAAGGAGTAGTACCACCGGTGTCTGTCGCAGGCCTTGCAGCGCGCTACAGCGGTACGCCCGCGATGTGGGTGCCAACGCGTCGCCGAGTGACTCATGACGCAATTGGATTTCGGGATGTCTTTTCTGCCAATTTTGACCAGCTGGCGCTCATCGAGCATCCAGCCTTGCTGGGCGCAACACAGCATACGACGAAATATTCTCAGCAATTATTTTTCTGCCGGTACATGCACTCTGAGCCTGAAAATCTCGCCGGATGAAGACGGTTGGTCTAGCTCACCCAGGTGCACTGGTTACCAAATCACAGAGAAACCAGTGAAAGTTTCATCGGTCGGCAGGCAGTGTGCATACCAAGCGAGTGGACAGATCGCTAGCACGCCCTGTTCCCATGCTGCTTGTGGTGTGCCTCCGTTGTGCTCGAGTACCTTAGCTGCGCTTCCAAGTGTTTTGGCGAGCACCCGATGTCCCCAAGATACCCCACCATGACTTCTTTGCCTCAAGCAGGCCCTGAGTACCGAACACTTGCAGTTCGGCTTGATTCTGCCTGGATATTGCTGGTATGACTGGCATCAGACTGTGGTTTGCTGTGCAACAGATGCGCCGACACAGTTTGACCTTCGATCACCAGGAACTGGCCCTTTCAACATGTTTTGCGCCTTCAAAGTTATTGACACGCAAGGGTTTCTGTGGATTTCACCACCAACCATCCAACGGCGAATGTGCTTCACAGTGAATCAAGTATCTGCCGTCAAATCGACTTCATCTTCACATGGCAGCTCCACCCCACTGCACATCGCTCTAGCGCCACCACCATGGCAAGCGCTCAAACCTAGCTGTGAGGCACGATACGCTCACTCCTGATTCCACGATGTAGCAACTATCAACCTCATCACGTGGCACCAGCACCAAACTTGAGTACATTCCTCGATGAATGCAACTGTAGCTTCTGGACAAACACCACGGTACTCCCCTTACCCATATTCAGCTGTGTATGCTTAAACACACAGCAGGGTACTTGAACATCTGGAACGGCCTTGCGTCCAGCCCAGAATCCGAACCACTGCACAACAGTTGAGCGTCGGATGCAAGGAAGCGTTGGAGGTAGTACTCGACCAGCTGACAACAACACAACTCCATCACAGTCCTGTGTACAAGTCATGACACGATCCACATCAGGAACGTTGCTGTGCACCTCATTGAGCTTGCTCTATCAAAGGGACGGCTGTCAATCATTACCCTGCAACACCGCTGCAGCCCTCATACGGCATCACTGTCCCCACAACTCAGTACCACACCTCCCCGCTACCTGTGTCACAAAACCCCACCCTTGCTTTATGAACTGCCCACGGAGTATAAGTTGTAGGTTTACAGCCCCTGCTCCGTGAGCTTCCCATGGAGGGGAAGTGGCAGGAGGCCCGGCGACTGTTCAAGGTCGCTCACCCACTGCATCCACTTTGGTGATGGTATGCAACTGACGGTGCAAACTACAGCCCAAGCAATGAACTCATCCAAATGGTTGCCCAGCGCATAGCTGACCTCACCGGCTTCCCATATTCCCCTGAAGCCGGTCCCTGCACTCGTGTGCCGCATTCATGAGGCAGCTGTGCTCGTCAAACAATTTGTCTTCAATTACACGTTGCAGCAGCAGGCACCCGCACGAAAACGGGACCTGGCGGCGAATGTGCTGTGGTACGGATATTGTTCGGCCCCTGCGTGGGCGCACATGTGTGCCTCTGCACACCTGCTAACGCAGCACGTAAATACCATGCACAAAGGTTCCAGTGTCGGACGTGCTGTGGCAATGGAGCTGCACTGGCAGACTCGCCTCCTGAGTGAGCTGGGGTGCCTATCCCTGGAGAAGAATGTACCTGAGACCCATCTACACTGCAGGCACTGCAGCCCAGTTGGGACTCTGTCCCAGTTGGGGCTCCCAAGTCTATCCATACCCACCCATGGGTGGGTTCTGTTTGTGTGTTGCAACTCCTACTCTGCAAGCTCGTTGACGTTTCTGTGCGGGGCTTAGCCCCCGTACAATTGCTACCAGGAAGTTGGTGGTCTTTGGTCTACCTGCATTAGAGGCTGCTTGCCGCGCACGCGCCCATGTGTGCCGTACTGCTCGTATTCGTACGGCCGTTGCGACAGCCAGCTGACATGCGGGTTCCAGGCAACAGGTTGCAAGTTCAGTTCTACAGATCAACGAGTAAGCTAGTACTTGATGAATTAAGCTACTTCATCACGCGTGACTCGCCTGCACGCATTAGCTAACGTATACACGGGGATCCCGGCGTTGCGCATGCACTGCGCGCCCTATGCAGATTCGCCGCGACAAATCGCATTTTTTGGCCACAGTCTGCCGTTCAGGGTTCGTTCCCTGGATTCGGTAGGGTTCGACAGCACAGCCCATCGAGCCCAGTGCGCACCTGATACACCCATGTCCGCAAGCTCGCCGTTTCTTCATGAACTGCTAAAAATGCACTGTGAAAAAGCAGTGACGTATACGTATTGGTTGGCCTGTTCGGTTCGGGGGCAGAGCCGGTAACGATGCGTTTGCAGCTGCGTCCCAGGGGCTCCAGATACGCGCGCGGGGTGGTGCGCGCGCAGGCGCCGGCCGCCGGCCGCCTCCCGCCGTCGCAAATCGCCCGCACCATCACCTCACTGGTTTCCTATGGCACACTATCCACCATTTCCCCCGACGGCGTGCCGCTGGGCACGTTCGTGACGTTCGTGCTGGACGCGGACGGCTGCCCGCTCGTCCGCCTCCGCGCGGACGCGGCACACACGGCCAACTTAGAAAACAGCCGCACGTGTACGATTTTTGCGCATCCTGCGGAGCAGCCCGCTCGACGCCTCGCGAGGGTTACGCTGGTGGGTGATATGGCGGATCTGTCGCCCGATGAGCACGAGGAGGCGGCCGAGCGGCATCGGCGGGTGTACGCGTCCGCCATCGGCGTGGATGCGCCGCGGGACGATGACACCTTCATGCGGCTGGACGTGAAGGAGTGCTTCTTTGTTGGTGGCTTGGGGGTGCGCTTCGACAGGCAGTAGGGATGTGTCACTTGGCCCCTGTCTAAGCACATGCTACATCTTGAACTGTCTTGGCTCCCCCTGCTCTTGATGGCTGGCTGTACAGCCCTACAATCCCCGTCTCTCACTCTTGTTCCTGCAAGCCCTGACGGCCGTTGCATGCATGTCATTGAAGGCCCTTACGCCATCAGGCTAACACAGCTGAGTGTATTTATCGGTACATGCGCTCTGCCGACATGCAGTTCAGCATGCAGTGTGCGTTGCTCTTCCACATTGCAGCTTTCCTCGCAGCCAGCAACCCGCTGGTTGCTGCAACGTGTGAGGACGATTGCGCATAATCTTGGGGATGGTGTTTGCTGCTGTGCCCTTCCGTGCTGAGGTACAATGTTAGGTCCTGCTCTTCGCAACGTCTGCTTTGGGACGTTGTGCATGAAAGGCACTACGGTTGTCCAGGATTGCGATGCGGACACCATCTCTGGCGGGGAGTACCGCAGTGCGCAGCCTGATGAGTTGCGGGAGGAGGCAGCTGAGATTGTGGCACTGTACCGGTCAGATGCAAACAAGAACGATGACATTCGGCAGATTGCAGCACAACAGCTGGGCAAGAAGTCTGATCAGGTGAGTCACACCCTGGGACTTGGATGGACACGCTGTATTGAACAGCTGAGCATGCTATGAATGTCTGCATGCAGCCTCTGCCCTGATGCATGTAGTGTGCATGCACTGGATGTGAGGTAATTCTATGGAATTCCGTGTGCCCATGTCAGGCTGCATGTTGTTTGTGGCAGTGTAGGTGGTGGACACACGGGTGCGTTGTTCAGCATCTCATTTGTGCTTTGTATGTACACTTCCTGCTTGCCTGCCTGTGTTCCCTGGCACAAGGTTTCCATTGTTTAGGAGGAAACCTAGCCTGTTGTAGCTGTTTAACAGCGGGTTCATTTTGCTCTGGAATCGGTACCTTCGTGCGTACTTTGTGCCAGTAACTTTTGGCGATTGTTGTCGAGGCAATGATCGTGAAGTCAATGTCAGCTCATATGATGCTCTCAAGTGCAGCCATGTGATACGCTAACACATGTGTGCCATGCAGCAGCATTGCCTCCATTCATTGCACACAACACAAAGCACTTGTGCTTGTTGGTTGTATATTACCTTGGCTGGGGCCGAAATGATTCAAGGGTGTCTGAAGTTTTCCCCCGGCCTATGTCTGATGGGTGTGTTGCTGGATTTGCAGATTATGAGTGCGGAGATGATCTGGGTGGACGTCAAGGGAGCGGACTTTCAAGCAACGACTCAACTAGGCGATGTGCTAACTGGCCGACTTGCATTTCAGCGCGAAGCACTGGATGCCCATGACGCCGTGTCCATGTTGACCATGGCAGCGCAAAAAGCCTGGGAGAATGAGAAGAACTACAACCCCGTTGTGCCTGAGCTGGCTGTCAATAGCGAGGTTGCATGATGTGAACATTTTCCTGTGGTTTGTTTGGTCTGTGCCTTACTGTGTGCCTGCAGCTGCGTACGTTGGATGGAGAACCATGGTGACATGTCCTTGGATTCCCAAACCACGAGTGCAAGTTGTAGTGTTAATGTATCTTTTTGTCTTCTTTCTGTTCCCTTGACCCGTATCAAGTGTAACCCGCTCAAGAGTGTACTGTACTTGCATTGCAGTCCTTGGTCACGTTGTGCCGTTGATGGTATCTGTCACGGCATTACTGTGAGTCCAGTGGTTGCGGTGCGTGTGGGTGTTTGCCCAGGCAACCCCATGGCTCGTATCCAAGCCTGATTCCAATCACCATGTTGAAAGAGTGCAGCACGGTAACCAGCTTATACTCGAAGTAAAAGCTTGGTGTGTGTACTCACTGCTGCTGTGCGTGACAGGCGGGGCAAGCAAGCATCCAGCAGGATGGGACGCTTCAGCTTGCTGGGTAGACGGCTTGCAAGCCGCTTCGAACCCGGCCCTGCCGGGCGTTGGCCCTCTCGGTGACAAGCTAACAAGCTCTGCGGCGCTTGCGGGCTTGTCACCGTGCCTGGTTTGGGCGGCTGGGAGGCGAGGCCTGCGGGACAACTCGTGTGGCTGCCGACCCGGAGGGGAAGGTCGAGGAGAGCAGCAATCGGGCGTCAGGCGAACCTCGCGCAACAGCAGCATTGACCACCTCCAAGTCGGACGCTGCAACCCTCCGGTGACGGCGGCTCCCGATTAGCATTCGGATCTCGACATGGCCGGCGGCCTGTGCAAGCCGGCGGCTTGGGTTGCTCTCCGGTTTGTGCCGTTATGCCCGTCAACGCACCACACCGCTCGACTCGCTCACGAGGATCTGGTGACTGGACCATGTGTTGCTTCTAAAGGCAGCAATAAAAGAGTGCACCATAGTTCTGCAGCACCAGTTAGTAGTAGTAGTAGTTACATCGACACGGGCGCGGAAACACCAGTCGGAACCTCGAACGGAAATGAAAGCATCAGTCGAACAGCTACCAAGCCAGAGAGCATTGCGAAACGCATGCAGCACCAGTTCTATCTCTTGCAACGTGTTGCGCGCG
This sequence comes from Phaeophila floridearum, assembly GCA_036784835.1. Classification (NCBI taxonomy): domain Eukaryota; kingdom Viridiplantae; phylum Chlorophyta; class Ulvophyceae; order Ulvales; family Phaeophilaceae; genus Phaeophila; species Phaeophila floridearum. The sequence goes on from JAYMFU010089631.1 coordinate 6,921, forward strand.
CGTGCCGCGTCAGCTGCGACATACGGTACACCTGAGTCAGAACCGTGAACAGGGCTACGCGTCACGATGAACTGCGTTCGCACTTCGCGGTACGAAGCTGCCGTACGAAGCACAGAGCACATGTGGGCTCCTTCGTTGGGACTTCCAGCGAAAATCTCGGTTGTACACCTACCACGACACACAAAGGCTCACGCACGAGCGTGAGATGCAAGTTTGGAGCTACATGGCGACAAGCTCGTTCTTGCAGCTGCAAGAACGAGCAGGGATTGAACGCTGGCGTTCATGTTCCTGTCCAAGTATCGTGCGCCTGTTCTACGTTGCGCTTGACAGGGACGGCGAACTGTCCCAGTGGTTGCGAGTATCTCGAGATATGTCATAACCCCCGCATCAATTCCAAACCGCACTGATCGTAAGGAACAAGAATCAACACTGTTGACAAACGCACCTCCAGCACAGATCATTCCCGACCTAGGTATCCCATTCATACTGCATGTCATACTGGCCGTGTCGGCAGAACCACAAGTTGCTGCGGCTTATCATGAACTGGGTGACAAGCATGGGCTCATACAGCCGCATACAAGCGGTACCCGCCAAGTGTACACACCACCCGGTTATGTCGTGCAACAAACGTGCCACCCCCCTGCAGCAATCCTAGCTACTTCAATATGCTACACAACATCACGCCATGCAACGCATGCTGCCACCGACGCAGCATTTCTCTACGTACCATCGTTGAGCACCTGGTATCTATATTGTGAGCACCCCGTCCGTACATCCGCCGCCCACTGCGCGCAAACCAGTTGCCAGGCCCCCTACAATACAGCGTCTAGCGCCCCCAACAGCTTGTCCATTTCAGCATCACTGGTGTAATGCAGGAAACTGAAGCGAAGGACACCCATGGCATCCGGGTCAACCCCCATCGCATCCAGTGCGCGCTTCGCATAGAAATGCCCACCCTCCACCATAAGACCGTACTCAGCAAGGCTTGCGGCCACAGGCGCTGCTGGGTGCTTCAAGGCAACGGCGACCGTCGGGGCACGTGCTGCCGGGTCGTCCGGGCCGATCAGCCGCAGCTCCTCTCGGCTGCGGATCCAGTCGAGGAGCCGCCCGGTCAGACTGATCTCTCGGCCTCGCATGAGCTCATTTGCAGACACGCCGCCCCCGTGGTGCGCCTCCAACGCATCAAAGTAATCGGTCATGCCCGCACTCGCAGCAACTTGAGCGTGGTCCGGGCCCGCGGGTGTGAATCGCTTGTAGAGGGGCTTGTCATTGAAGAAGTGCGCCTGGTTCGGGAGCATCTCCGCGACAGGCTCCCTGATGGCCATGAGCCCCTGGTGCGGGCCGTACGTCTTGTACGCAGAGAACAGGTAGATGTCACAGCCAAGGTCTCCCAGATCTGGCAGCCCGTGCGGCGCATAGCTCACACCGTCAACACATACGAGCGCCCCCGCCTTGTGGGCCATTGCTGTGATGTCCTTCACCGGATTGATCTCAGCGACGACGTTGGAGCAGTGTGGGAAGCAGACGAGGCGGACGCGGTCGTCGAGCAGGTCGGCCAGGTCGGCGGGGTCCAGATGGCCGGTCTCTCTGTCCAGCTTCCACTCACGGATTTCAATGCCCTTCTGCTGCTGCAGTCGTCGCCACGGCCCGGAGTTGGCTTCGTGGTCCTGGTTGGTGACCACGATGGCGTCCCCAGGGGCCAACCATTCGCCAAAGGCCTGGGCCAGGACATAGATGTTCTGCGTCGTTGAGGGGCCGAAGCTCAGCTCTGATTCCGAGACGCCCAGTCGCGCCGCGAGCCGCGAGCGCGCTTCGTCCATCTCCTCGCCACCCAGGCGAGAGGCCGCGTAGGGGCCATACGGCTGCACCTTGCGCTCATGGTAAAACCGCGACAGCCTGTCTAGGACCGGTGCGCAGGTGTAGGATCCGCCTGCGTTGCCGAAGAAGGCTTGACCCTGCAGGGCGGGTGCAGAGAAAGCCGGAAACTGGCCCCGGACGAACGCGAGGTCGAGCGCGACGTCCGCGGCCTTCGCAGCTTGACCGCTCGCGGCTGCGGCCTGCGGGCAACACGGCGCACGTCGGCAGCGAGCGCCCTGCAGCAACCGAGTCTTCGAGCTCATGCCGATGTTTGCGAGTGCGTAATGGAAGTCGAGACCGAGTGTGCTTTGAAACGCGCTATGTCAGTGGACCCGTGCGATATGTGAGGGGTGTCGTGCTGATGCAATCGTGCGAAGGGCTGGCCGGCTATAACGACTTCAGTGCAAAGCTGCAGAGACAGCTGTCCGGTCGGGCGAGGCTACGCCCGACGGGACACCATGCGTGGTCGAGACGCGCCGGGCCCACCGACCGCAGCAGCTGCTGCTGCTGGTGTCCACCAAGGTGTCGCAGGATGTTGCCGCTCGGGTGCCATTCCTTGTGTTGCCTGATCTGTTCTCATGCGTTAGGAACACGCATGCGTGTAAGTTATCTCGAGATAGTGATTTTTTCGAAAGCCTGGTGGCTTAAAGCGCATATGCGTATGTACTGGCAGCTTATGCAGACTGGCTTGCCCCGCGATGCAGCACAACCTATACACCGCTCGGGTAGGAGACAGTCCACGTTGGAACACAAACAACCCAGATAGCGAGCCAAAACGTGCTGTGGCCTGAGCCATGAGATTGTCGTGTATGACAAGCAAGTCACACGGAGCCAAGGCACTCTGTGCTCTGCCCATAGCACGCAGCAACGGTCCAGGCAAAGGCGGACCAGATTGCTATAAGCAACCAGATCTGCCAAATCTGAAGGCTGCAGAGCCCGTACCTGGACGTTGATGCGACCCAGTGCATGCACAGATATGCACGCCCTTGTTGCCAATGCAAGAAAGCACACGAGCGCAGGTAGCACGAGCACATGGGCAAGCGGTATCGTTCTGATCAGTGCAGACAACCAAGTGGACCCAACATCAAAAGCAGGGAGCGGACAGAGCTTGTGCAGGGGGGTGGGGCACATGACCCTGCCCCCACGAGCTGGAAATTGCAGACCAATGCGCTGACTGGGTGTAGCGCCGAATGGGAGAAGTACCACGCCAGTTTGAAAGCAATACTGTGACCCTCTCAGTCATTCTATCGATGAGCATGCATTGGGAGCGGCTGTGTGTGTGTGTGTGTGTGTGTGTGTGTGTGTGTGTGTGTATCT
>JAYMFU010089742.1:0-10089 GCA_036784835.1 Phaeophila floridearum
ACACACACACACACACACACACACACACACACACACACACACACACACACACACACACACACACACACACACAGATGCATTGCATGATACATGCACAGCCGAGCACCACACATACAAGCAGATTACACTTTCATGTGGTAGACATCGGCAAGCAAATCTTCCTGTTTGTCAGCATGTTTTGTGCGTGCAGGTGGACCGGCATGTGGCCGTCAGGCCAGCGTCTGTACAGCTCTTGATTGCTCGCGCTCCGGTGCACGTTGTGTGGACTGCTCTTGCGATCTTGTCGGTGCGGTTCCAGTATGGCCGTGCTGTGAGACCTGAACTCACTAGAATGTGTTCTGTTTCCCTAGCTTATTAGCATATGCTGCTTTCAACAAGCATGGATATTGGCTGGTTTGGATGGGCAAGTGTCCTGTAAGAATTCTTACAATGCACTCAAGCTATCTGTCAGGCTTGGGACAGCGTCGGCACCATTCACATGACACGTTCACGTTGGCTCAGTTGCAGCTGGCCATGTTGCTGGCAATGCTCATGCTATGACCAAGTGCCCATTTACGTTGATTGTGATGGCACCACAGAGGGTCTATGGCCTTGCAGAGGTGGAGAACGTCAACGACCCTTCAGAAAAGCCGTTAGAGCGCATCCCCATGTGGATCAGTGAGCTGCACTACAGCCAGCTGGGCAACTCTGTGGATGAGTTTGTGGAGATCGCTGCACCGTATCAATTTGCTGGTGCCTCCTTAGCCGGCGTTCATGTGATTGGCTATAACGCCCGCAAGGGTAAGGCGTACACCACCATCAAGCTCACAAGCAAGGATCGGTTAGTAGATGCCAAACACCTGGCTGTGTTTGACCTCTCGTTTAGGCGGCTCCGGAACGGGGCTGCAGACGCCGTTGCGTTGGTTGCGAGTGACGGTGCGCTAATGGACTTCATGAGTTTCGAGGAGGTCTTTCGGGCCACGGATGGGCCGGCGAGCGACACGCTTGCCAGAGACATCGAGTGCATGGAGATGCACATGTCGCACGAGGGGCTCAGCATGCAGCGGATCGGGACGTCACCCATGCACGAAGACTTCCACGAGTGGCAATTGTGTGGCACACATTCCCGGGGGATGATCAATCAGGATGAACGGTGTGAGAGCATGCCGGACAAGCACCGGTGCTGTGTCAGCTGTGTGAGTTGATGTAGGGCAGCATCCGGCAGTGCATGATCAGAATGACTATTTTTAGGGGATTACGGCAGGGTGCTATGGGCCAAATTCGTACTGTCGGACTAGGCGGGCCTGTGATGTGTGCATGTAAAATTGATCTTACTGTCGTCAAGCGTTTAGATAGTGCAGGTTTAACTATCTGTTGTGTATGGTAGGAAGGCTATTTGGTGGTGTCCTGCGGTTCCCAACGAACGGTAAATTGCCCTGAAGGCTGCTGTACAGAACAGCACAGAGAGCAAAAGGCAACAGCAGCTCCGCCAAGACAGCCCAAAGCAACAGCAAGGCGAAGTCACACAGAGGCAAAAGGCACACACGCAGCTAACAAGACGAAAGCCACAGAACACACGCTAAGCCACGAGCCACAGAGCCGCTAAACTACAGGCCCAAAACTGCGCGGATTCACCCCGACACGGACGGGTGGCTATCCCCCGGCCAGAAGGCCCCCCCGGCCGCGCGAGCGAAGTTGAAGCCGAGCTGCGCGAAGCAGCGCGCATTCCCCTTGACCGTGGCCGCGGAGAACTCCCTGTATGCCGCGGCAACAAAGGCCGACTTCCGGACAGCCCCCGAGGCGAACGCAATCTCCACGAACTCGTTGACCAGGCCCGCCGGGGCGCACCCCAGGCGCCCGAAGGTCTCGCGGTCCAGGGGGACGAAGTCGAAGCACCCGATGGCGTCCTGATAGGCGCGCCGCCCGCGGTCCACGCGCACCGCTGCCCCCCGGAGCAGCGCACATACTAACACACATACCTACTCGACATGGGCACAGAAAGGAACCATGGATAGCGCACAGTTCGTACTGGTTGCTGTAGTGGTGATGCCTGAATCCGGCATCTCAAATGTCTATGGCCACCATCTCAACAGAGATACTATGGCTCACTATCTATGGTTCTGTGCAGAGCCTATGCAGAAGATAACAGCAAGGAGTTTCAAGCATCACACGTGATCACAGTCAAGCTTGGTCGCTAAGACAGAAACCATCGAGGCTTCACCTCGAAAAACGACATGACAAACTCCCAATAATAAGCTGATGAACCCACTGTGCACGCAACGGCAATGGCAACGAATTGCTGTCGTGTGTCTCCAAGCAGCCGCTGTCCGCGCTGTAGCACCTTGTCACCAACACTCACGCCATCATGTTCACCACGTAGGTGTAGATCTTTCCGTTTGTAAAACCAGCATACAACGTAGATCCATTTGCACTCCACGCAAGCGACACACAGTATGGCTCTTGTGCTTTCTTCGACGTGTACTCTTTCTGTGTCTCAGGCCTCAACTCCTCAAGAACAGACTTGGTCTCAAGATCCCACACCTGAAACCAGAACCACATCAAAACGTGAACCAAATCAACTTGAAAACTCACAGCAATCAGGAAACGAGCCAAACCCCGCACATTTCTCAACACCATAGCTGACAGATTGAATTGCCCTCATCAGTCCATGATTACCATTGTCATTTATCGGCACCACTCCCAACAAGAGGCAAGCACAAATGCACGTATGACATTGCTGCAACCTGGTGGACAACCCAACTCAATCTACACACAACTTGAATGTCAACAAGTGCGACACGCGGGGTCAACCAACATGGTGCTCAACTCAGTGACAGCAGGGAATTCTTATCAGGTGCTGTTAGCATGTTGAACGAGGTTGTCTGTATATTCGATGAAAAAGATCAACAGCGTGTAGAACGAAACCACAGTTGGAGCGTGGGGACCAAACCGCCCTCCCAACTAGTGCAACACAGCATGGAGCAGATGAAAACAGAGTCAGTCATAATCAACACACTAAATGTGGATGTTTCCTCGTAACACACAAAAACACATACATGCCCAAGCAAGCCTACACTGCATGATGCAATCTTATTGCACCAGCACTGCACCACACACATCCCAAATGATACTTCAAGCTGAACACACACGCAGTGATTGACACTGTCCAAGCCACAAACTGCTACACATCCGCACCTTGATACAAGACTGCGTCGCCGCTACGAGCCAGTACCGCATGGGCGAGAAGCAAAGCGCATGGATGATGTCTCCACCATCCAGCTTGTAAAGCAGCTTGCCCTCCGTCAGGTCCCACAGCACAGCAGTGCCATCCTTACCCCCTGAGGCAATTAGAGAGCCATCTGGTGACACGGTCACGGAGTTGATGTAGCCTGCATGCCCTTCAAAGTCGTGCTTGAGAAGCACCTTGGACGTTGTGAGGTCCCAAACCTTGATGTGCTTGTCCCACCCACCTGAGATGATAACCGGGTGCGTGCTAGCAGGTGAGAATCGAACACACGACACCCAATCAGTATGGCCAGTGTCCTTCTCATCCCATGTATACTTGCACTCACCCAAGGTATTCCAGAGCTTCACACTCTTGTCTCGGGAGCCAGATACAATCTACAGGCAGGGCAGTCGTTAGTACATCCTAGGGTTGCAGCCATCTCAACAGACTCAAACTATCACTGCTGACCCACAAGATACGTTCGTGAGATGTGTGTTATGTGAACAGCTCACAACCATACAGACCAGACACCATCGCCCACAACTGTATACACAGGCAGAGGTACACACAGGCATCCACGAGCTGAACTTGTGCAAAGAAACGGCAATCATCACGCGCTTGGTAGCCGACGATGAACGTTTCACATTGCATTGATTGTACTGAACGTCACAATCAACATTTTGCTTGTCATTTTGGGCCACGTGGCTGGAATACAATCCACATCACAGTGCAACCCATTTGTGCACATTGTCAAATGGACAAGAACGCCATGTACCAAACAACATGGAGCACACTGCTGCGTGACTAACAAGGCCACACTTGAGTACAAAGGGAGGGTGCAAAGCTTCATGTGACCCCAAATGGTCATAGGTAGGCGCCCGCACACACATGCACGCGCACACGCGTGCACAGGGGTGCATGCAGACAAGAACATGCTTGTGTGTGTGTGTGTGTGTGTGTGTGAGTGTAAACAAATGAATAAGCATATACGTGTTCACTCGTGTACTTGGATGTGAGAATGTGATGTTCAGCACTCAACTGATGCATGTGAACATGTGAGCAAACCACCACACAAGAAATACTGGAAAGCCAACAAATGTCAAACAACTTGCATTATTCAACAACTCTTGGCTCAAAGACAGACACCTGACGGTTGTCAACAGAGAAAGCCACTGACAGAACGTCCTTTGTGTGGCCAACGAACTTCCGCGTTGTCTGGCCTGTCTTCAAGTCCCAGAGGCGCAGTGTACCATCCCATGATCCCGACAGGCAATACTGGCCATCTAAAGACAGGACCACATCTTGAACGAAGTGGTTGTGGCCCTTCAAAGACTTCTTGGGCATGCCAACACGTGGTTCGCCATCGTCACCGGGCTGCTCAGTGTTGGGATCCACCTCCCAGAGCATGATCGTCTTGTCACTGTAGCACACTACCGTGGTAACAGCGTGTACCACGATACTAGTTTTCTTGTGCTTCACTGACGTTCATCAGCACATGCCTGTGAGGCATAACGATGGCACGTCTATCGGGAAATTCAGGGGAACGCTCTGGAAAACAAGAAGAATACCACGCTGCACTTGGTGTTGTTGCCACATGCAACCTGGCGCACAAGCTGCTGCATGCTGTGAAGCAGGAACGCGCAAGAACACGTGCGTGCCGCCTGCACCATCTCAGAGAACCAGAGCGGGCTCCGACGCACCGAGAGGCAGACAGAACGATGTTAGACGCAGTGTCCACCGGGGTTGCGATGGCTGTCACCCAGTCGGTGTGCCCGACGAGGACTCCCTGGAAGCGAAGTGCATCGGACGCCATGTTGCCTCCCACTGCACTGTACACGAGTATGCGTACCAAACAGAGAGTACCGTTCTACCTATGCGTCGTCGCCTGCACGGATAGGATCGCACAATGCAAGGGCGGGTTGCGGCTAGCCGCCACCTGGCTTGACCGCGGCAGCTTGGCCGAAACGGGATTTCGCCGGGGGGTGTGGCATGCATGTGCATGTGGGCCAAACTACAATTCCCGCGCTGCGCCGGGGCCGGCCCTTCCGGCGCGCGTCATGCAGATGAAGTGCTGCTCAGACAGACACGCTTGAGCTCGAATGTACATGGAAGCACACGTACGAGAAGGAATGCGGCAGTAACTTATAGATTGGTTGAAGTTTTAATCCTTAGCGATCCGTTTCTGCAGTGAATGATCCATTTCTACTCGAGTACTCAATGAGTGGACCAATCGAGCGCGTGCTCATTCTCGTCGCCATGTCCGCAGAGGCACTGCCAATTGTGCGCCAACTAGGGCTTAGCAAGATGGATCCAAATCCGTACGCTCGTTGTTGCTTCCCTGCCGCAGGCGCGGCTGCTGATTGTGCTCGCGGTATCGCATGGTAACAGCGGGGCATAGTCTCCAGGATAGCCACGCCCACTGCCTCGACAGTGTTCAAAGGATCGGTTGGTAGCATCGAGGTAACGTTGGCGAGCTACGGGCGCTGTGACAAGCACGGCGTCGACAACATCGGCACCAACGCTGCGACACTGACTGCGTATCTGGCCATCAACGCACTGCGTCCGAACCTAGTGATTGCCGCGGGAACAGCGGGCGGATTTGTGTCGAAAGGAGCGCAGTTACAGGACGTATTCGTGTCAACGGCCTGTGTCAATCACGACAGGCGAATTCCGTTGCCTGGCTTCGATGCGTACGGGCTTGGCCGGGAAGACAGCCACAACGTCGAGAAGATGGTCCAAGACTTGGGTATGAGTTCTCTGATGTAGGGCCGCTGCATGTGCTTGCGTCTGCTTGCTGCTGTCGACCCTGCTTGCAGTCGCCGGTTGGACCAGGTGGAGCACAGCGGGGTTCTGCCATTCCGCTGCAGCATGCGGATGTGTTCGTACACCACCTAGAACAATAACACGAAATAGTTTCTGCACATCGTACTCCCCTCCGCCGTTTGGTCCAAAATTGCCAATCACATGTATGGTGGTGAATTGCTGCGTCCCAAAGATTAAGCATTGGCTAATGAGTGTAACATGCCATGGTTGTGATGAACGGGCCACAGCTGGGCGTGTGGCAAGAGCATCATGTCCACCACCAGGCGCCAGCCACGGCTCTGACAGCACACGCATGGTCGCCCGAGGGCTGGTTGGCTGCCAAAGTAATGCTGCTGTCAGCCTGTGTTCAATACTTCTACCTGCAGCTAGACTGTCTTGACAAGTCGAATTACTACTTGCGGCCTTGATGTCTTACCATGCCAGCTTCCATGCTGACAATACAGACAGAAGAAAAGAGCTTGAATGTTTGGTTTCAGGCAAGTGGCAAACGATTTGGTATGTGAAGGGTGTTAGTGAATGGTGGCAAACGGTTTGGTATGTGAAGGGTGTTAGTGAATGGTGCCTTGATCCCCTGTGCTTACCTATGTGCCTAGAAACACACAACCAGAAAGTGCTGCACGACTGTCTGTTTTGTGGTATACAGGGTTCAAGGCCGGTGTTGTGAGCACGGGCAACTCCTTGGACTACACAAGTCACTGCATGAATATAATGGCTGAGAATGACACAGCAGTGAAGGAGATGGAGTCAGCTGCCGTTGCATATGTTTGCCGGCTATGGGAACTGCCAATGTTTGCTGTTAGGTCCATTACTGACCTGGTAGATGGTGAGAGGGCAACTGCTGAGGAATTTGGAGATAACCTAAAGGGTGCCACAGAGGTGCTTAAAGATGCTATTGCTAAGATTGTTAACTACATGCAAGGCAAGCAACTGGAGGAATTGTAACACAGGCGACAGCTTTGCACGGGTCTTGCCCGGTGGCACCCACACCACACCGCCACCCATCTGCCAGTGCTGACTGGATGCCCGTGCACAGTCTGCTTGTCTTGTAGCTTTCTTTTACATGATGGCAGCCTGTTGCTTTCCTGCCCATGGTCGTCCTGCCTGCTTGCCACCGGGTTTTGTAAAGCGGATGTGTTACTGCCTTGGGCGCTTGCGTGTGTTGTCTCCTGATACCCCCTGTGACGGTCACAGGGCTGTTCCTGTTTTCATGGTCTTCTGTCATTGTTGTGCTGTACCAATTGCCAGTTGTTTGCTCTGCCTTCGGGCCTATTGGCTTCTTGGTTGCTCTGGATTGTCTCTGTTGTTCTGCTGGTGCTTTTAGCAACATTCTGTCTTTTCTTTCGCTTCTGTAATTATCGGCGCATGTAACCGGGTTCCCGTAGTTATCGCTGCTGTGGCTCAGCCCTAGTGGCGTAATGGCTTCGAGTTTGGTTTCCCTTGCGCTCTTTTGCCTCTTTCCCTTTTGTAACGACTGGCACGCGCATTTTCAGCTCCTCGATCCCGCCGCCTCCGGCCCTGTCCTGGCTGCGTGGGCCCACGTGCACGCCTCTGCCGGGGCCGCGTGCGACCTGCCTGCCGACTTCGCCGCCGCGGTCCGCAAGCTGGTCGCGGAGGAAGCCCAGTTCCGGGTCTCCCGGGAGGTGGACGACCGTGCCGGCGCCGCCCTCCTCGGCCTGGTCGGGGACGGCTTGGATGAAGTGCCCGCCAAGCAGCAGCAGGCGCTCGTGCGCGTGTGTGCCCGGGTCCGCCTGGCTGGCCTGCCTCCCGAAGTACCATTGCCTTGTCATGTCCGACCCCGTCTTCCGCTCGTGACCGATGCAAGCACAGCTGTGTGCATTCTGCCTCTGTTTCTGTCGTTACTGCTGCACAAAGCCTACTTGCCTCAGTACCAGCGCAGTCCAGTAAACGGCTTCATGCGGTGGTTGGAATTGCAGTGGCTGACGCTACGGAGAGTCCGGGTGCTATGGACAAATTCTTGCACATCAGTCCTGTCCTCGTGCAGCGCCCACAGGGTGTGATGCCCAGCCTTCACTGCTGACACTTGAGGAGCATTTGGGTTCTGGGGATCTTTCAACCAATCTACAAACCTTCCTGTCTTCAGGGGCCCTTGCATGACACGCAATCAGACCGCAGTTAGGAAAATCGCATTCATGACAACAAGGAATTCAATACATCTGCTGCTTGGAAACTGGCCGCACACAACGGCTATTGGCTGACTGACAGACTGTCGGCGTCAACACCTTACACTGCCGGGCCAACCGTGCACACACTTTCCAGGACGCTTTCACGCAATTCAACAAATTCTCAGTTATACCAAGACCAGGTGGTCTGCACAGCAGGGTCTTGTGGCGCACATGAGAACTGCTCGGCACCAACAGCTGAGCCTTCCTTCCCGCATGCTCTGGTGACATGTTATGAATGATTTTCTGGGTGTTAGAGAATGCCGGCCAGTCGTCAGCAACAGAGCTAAGGCATGCACGCATCAGGGCAATGTACAGCTGCGGTGCTGCCTCGCGGCCTCTGCCAAGGCCACCCTCGGCCCCCCATGCCGGTCCAGCGCAGCATCTGCGAGAGAGGACGTCATAGGGCGGAAGTACTGCAAGTGTTTGGCACGCGTGCACACGTCATACGCGCATGGAAATGGGGTCGTGGAGGGGGGAATGGTCAGGGCGGGCTGGTCTGGGTGGTCTATCAACCACGCATCACCTGCAGACACACCAAAGCGGAGTTAATTGCGCCTGGCTGGACCTCTCTGGACTGGGGCAGGTGTGAAGGTTTAGGTGAGAGGAGTGGTCTGAATTCAAGGGTCAGGTGGAAGGTCAGGTGTGAAGGGTCAGGCCCACCTGAGAACTCTATTTCCCAGAGCCACGTGCTGGTGTAGTACCCGAACGCAATCGCCCCGGCGAAGGATATGGACAGGATGATTTGCTCGATGTTGGTCTTAACAATTCGCACGAGCGTGCGGCGCGCGCTCTTCCCCAGGCCTACCGCGAGCAAGCTGGCCGGTCGGGCCTCCAGGGCATGGGCAGCGCCGGACGGCTCCGCCTCGCGGCTGCCGTGCGACCGTTTCAGAATCATCGACGCTATGTGCCAGGCAAGACTCCCGCAGCCCGTGTCTGGGGGCAGGAGCTCCGCGGCCGCACCAGTGGGTGCTCCAGGACCACCCAGGAGCAGGCACGCTAGCTTCGCGCATGCTCAGTGATTCTCATGACCGCGCGCAGGAGACGGTGAGCCTACGTGGCTTTCTTAGCAGCAGGGCCGCGTAGCGACACTCGTGCTCGTGGCTCTGCGATGCCGACCGAAATCGCGCGCGAGGGGGTAGCATAGCGGAGGTCTCGCGACGATCGCGATGTGTTGTGCACGCATGTTGCTCCTTGCGCTCGCCAGTTATCCGTTCGAGAAACGGTCTTTTCGTGTACTCCAATGGAGCACGCACAGCCCACAGATGTCGCATGCGCTCCAATGCAATGCCCTGTGCACGACGCAATACGTTCCTGAACCGCGTCACCAGCTATTTTTCAGCTAATATATATAGACCATATATATCCTACTCCTGGGGATATCTGGATACATTATCTTTAGATTTTCGTCCATTAACGAACATTAAACTTGGCTTCGTTGCTGAAACTTCAACAACATTTCGCTTTGGCAGGCTGCCTCCTCGAAGCATTATGTCGATGCATTAATCCAGAGAGGTTCAGTTATTTTGGCAAATGAATCTGGACTTGGCCTCGTTCCTGAAAATTCAACAACACTTGGCTACAGCAAGCGCAACGTCATTTCACTCTACTGTGTTGAGCGTACCCTAATCGCCAAAATAGTTTCAAACCGTGAAAACTGACTGAATGGCGCACATGGCCACTTCCGGCACCTCCGCTTCCTGCCTTACCTTCTTGCACAAATGCGCAGCTGGCGCAGGCGGCCGCGGCTACACGCGACGAAGAGAAGCGACACAAGTGCTGGGGAACAAACTTTGTGGAGCACTTTGTGCTCCGCTCCGATACGACGTGCGGCAGCTTGGAGACAAGCCCGCCACGGTTTTCTTGTCGCAGCTGGGGGAT
>JAYMFU010089853.1:0-56849 GCA_036784835.1 Phaeophila floridearum
ACGACGAGCAATCTCAAGGAGTTCGTGGACACGTCGCGACCCGTACTTGGTGAGGTCCTCGCCACGATGTACTGAGCGGGTGACCTTCATGCCCCCGACTATGGAGGGTATGGACAACAAGCGAGCAACGGCGGGCTGGGTGAAGACCAGGCCCGCCGTCGTTCGTATGTGGTGTATCGACGCTCACGCGACGCTTGACCTCCGCTGGCTACGTCGGCATTGAGTTGAAGGACCCGCGCGAGTCGTAGACCACCAACCGACGGACCCCGAGAGAGAGCCGTGAACTGTCCCAATTGCGCCACCACCATGGAGCACCGCGACCTCGAGGGAGTCTATGGACCGGGCATAGAGGTCGACCTGTGCTTCGCCTGCCACGTGCTGTGGTTCGACAAGCGCGAGAGCATCCATCTCACGCCGCGAGGCACCCTGGACCTTTTTCAGGCCCTCCACGAGCACAGGGACGATCCGCGGCATGCCCTGGGGAACCGAATCCAATGCCCCCGGTGTGGGTCTCGCCTGGCGTTGCGGAAGGATATCGGCAAGGGTGGCCGTTTCAGCTACTACGCCTGTCCCTCGGGTCACGGGCGGCTCACGCCCTTCTCCGAGTTTCTCAAGGAAAAGCAGTTCGTCCGACAGCTGAATCCCCTGGAGCAGGAGCGGTTGAAGGCGGAGGTGAAGACGGTCCAATGCTCCGGCTGTGGCGCCCCGGTGAACGTGTCCGACGGGTTCGCCTGTGGCCACTGTGGCTCTCCTCTGTCCGTCCTCGACACCGAGGCCGTGGAGAAGACCCTGAAGGAGCTGGTGAACGCGGACGCCGACCAACGCGCCAGTGACCCCGAGGAAAAGGAACTGCAGGCCCGCGCTCTGGCGTCCATGGAGGCCATGCGCACCCGACCGGAGGACCACTTCGAGCAGTTCACTTCGCGGCGGCGTGGCTCGACGAGGCTCTTCGACGGCGGAGACCTCCTGTCGCTGTCCATCGGGCTCCTCTTCGGGCGCTGACGAGCGTGTGACCCCACGGGTTGCGCGCACGGCGGGCCCCCGGCTTTCTTCATCCCGTGCTCGGCCCGGTCAGCTCGAAACGCACCATCGCAGGAGTGACGGACATGTCGTTGATTTCGAAGGTGCTCATGGTGGGCCTCGTCGTCACGACGGGGGTGGCTTCGTCGGGCCACGCTCCACTCTCGGCTCAGGAGGAAGAGGATCGCAGCGTCGTTGCCGTGCTCCGCTTCGACAACAACACGGGTGACGCGCAGTACGAGCACCTGGGACGGGCTCTCTCCAGCATGATGATCTCGGACCTCTCGGTGCTGGACGAGAAGATCCAGCTGGTGGAACGCGACCGGTTGGAAGAGCTGACCGAGGAGTTGGACTTCCAGCAGTCGGCGTACGTGGATCCGGCCTCGGCCCAGAGCCTCGGGATGATCGTGGGAGCGGAGTATGTCGTCGCCGGGGCCTTCGTCACCGCGGAGCCCGTCATGCGTCTCGACACACGCATCGCCCGGGTGGAGACGTCGGAGATCGTCACCACCGCCGAGGTCACGGGCGATCGGGAGACCCTCTTCGACTTGCAGCAGAGGTTGGCGGACGAACTCGTCCAGGGCCTCGACCTGGTTCTCACAGAAGAGGAACGGGAGCGCCTTCGCCAGCAGCAGGAGGCGAATCGGATCGACGACTTGCAGACCTTCGTCGCCTTCAGCCAGGCTCTCTGCCTCATGGACTACGGGGAGTACGCCGAGGGACTGGAGAAGATGCAGGAGGTGCAGGTCGCGGCGCCCGGCTCGGGTCTCGTGCGAGCCACACTGAATACGCTACGAGACCGCGCCGAGGAAGAGGCCAAGGACCGCGTCGTCAACGAGGCCGGCCGGCGTCTCGGGGGGCTCCTGGGTCGGTCGCCGCCCCAGCCACAACGAAACGAGCGGGCCCTGGCCTGCTGAGTCCTACTTCTCCGGCTCGTAGCTGTGTGAGCGCATGACGGACCCGTCCAGGCGGTGGATGATGAGGTCGCTGGGCGCGGCCTCCTGGGCTGCCTTCCGGCCCGCCTCGACGGCCTCTTCCTTCGTGGAGAAACGCTCGACTGGGTCGTCCTTGCCCTCCGCGGTGAGATGCCACTCCGACTCGCTGGCCGCGACGTGGAGTTTGGCCCGGCCCTTCGAGTCGCGGCGGAGGTAGCGCAAGGCCGCAGCGATTCCCGCGATGCCGGCGACACCCGCCGCTGCGAGGCTCGCGACCTTCGCCTTTGAAGCTTTCGACCTGGTCAGCTTCTTCTTGGCCGTCTTCCCCGCGGACTTGGCCTTCTTCCCCATGGACTTCGCCTTCTTCTCGACGGCCTTGGCCTTCTTCCTGACGCGCTTCTCGATCTCTTTGGAGACGGGCTTCTTCGCCATCGGATATCCTTTTTCCTGAAATGGGGGGTTCGCTTGCACGGCACTGCATACACCAGTGCGTCGTGCAAGAACCGTGCGATGGGTCTCAGCCTGGAATGTGGCCCGTCGCTCGCTCCGCCACCTCTTCCCCGATGACCAGGGATGCCGTGGCTGCCGGGCTCGGAGCGTTCACCACGTGAACGGCGCCCGGTGCTTCCACCCATAGGAAGTCGTGGACGAAGTCGCCGTTGCTCAGCACGGCCTGAGCTCGGACCCCTGCGCTCCCGGGTCGGAGGTCGTCGTCGCCCACCTCGGGCACCAGGCGCCGTAGCGCCTCGACGAAGCGGCGGCGATCCACCGATTGGGCCAACTCTCTCGCCACCATCTGCGGGTGGCGGAAGGCGAAGCGCCAAAGGCCGGAAAAGGTCCCCGCGTCCACAAGGTCGCGAAGGTTCATGGTGGCCAGGTCGTACCCTTCCCGAGCGAAGGCCAGGACGGCGTTGGGTCCGGCGTCGATTCCTCCGGCGACCCGTCGGGTGAAGTGGACACCGAGGAACGGAAAGCCGGGCTCGGGGAGGGGATAGATGAGGTGGCGGACCAGGAACTCCCGTTCAGGCTTGAGCCGGTGATACTCGCCTCGGAAGGGCAGGATTCTGCAGGGCGGACGGGAGCCGGCCATCTGCGCCACACGGTCGGAGTGGAGGCCTGCGCAATTCACGATGACTCTCGACTCGAACTCGCCACCCCCGGTGACGATGCGCCACACGTTCCCGTCGCGCGCCAGCTCCACGACTTCGGCGCCGGTGACGATGTCACAACCGCCGGCCAGGAGTTCCGATTCCAACGCGCGGCACACACCCGCGAAGTCGACGATGCCCTCCTCGGGAACCTGGATGGCGCCGACGCACCGGACGTGAGGCTCGATCTCCCGGGCCTCCGCCGCGTCGAGCCGACGGAGCCCCTGGAGCCCGTTCCGTGTGCCCCGGGCCAACATCTCCTCCAGCCGAGGGAGCTGATCGTGGGACGTGGCGACGACGAGCTTGCCGCATATCTCGTGAGCTACACCGTACTCCTCGCAGAACTCGACCATCGCCCGGATTCCCCGGCGGGCGAGACGGGCCTTCTCGGAGCCCGGCCGGTACTGGAGGCCGGCGTGGAGCACCCCGCTGTTGTGGGTGCTCTGATGCTGGGCCACCGCCGCCTCCTTCTCCAGGAGCCGGACCCGCCCGACACCTCGCCGGAGGAGCGCACGCGCCGTGGCCATGCCGACGATGCCCGCGCCGACGACGGTGACGTCGGCCGGGGACGCAGAAGCCCCCCGAGACGCGGAATCTCGGGGGGCTTCGGCTTCAGCGCTCACCGGTGGAGTCTCTCCGGGTGGCGGGGCTCGTCGGCGGGTGCGGGTCAGCGAGTGACGGCGCTACCCCGCTTCAGCGTCGAACGGAGCGTCTCGCTCCGCTGCTGGACCGCCTCGACCATCGCTTCGCGCACGGTGTCGATGTCGAACGACTTGCCTTTGATCTCCACTTCCAGGGGCGGGAGCGTCCCTGTCAACGCGTCTTCGAGTTTGGTGCGGTCGTCTTCCGCTTTCGAAAGCGCGAACAAGGCCTTCTGGAGCCACCGCGACTCGCTTTCCATGAGTCGACGTTCGTGGGTTCCGAGTTGGGCCTGAACGGTCTCCGCCATCGCTGATATCTCCGAAACGGGGTTTTTCCGACACGACGGCAGTGATACACCGCTTGGGGGGGATGGTTCGCCACCATTTTCGGGGTGCGTCAGGAGGCGAAGAGACGGTCAGGAGGCACCCCGCGGGACGCCCACTCCGGGGTCGAAATGAACGTCGAGTTGAGGGAACGCGATGGTGATCCCGGCGTCCTTGAGGCCCTGCCAGATGGCCTTGTTCAGCTCGGACCTCCTGAGGGGGCCCTCCCACGGATCGGCAAGCCACACCGAGACCTCCCACACCACCGAGGAGTCTCCGAAGTCCACGAGGTAGATGACAGGCTCCCGACCGTCGTGACGGCCCTCGAGGCCTCGAGCCACCGACGTGAGAACCTCCTCCACCCGACTCATGTCCGATCCGTACGACACGCCCACCCGCGACCGGATCCGGTAGACGGGGTCGGTGAGGGTCAGATTCTTCACGGTGGATTGTACGAGGGTCGAGTTGGGGATGATGAGCTCCTCGTCGTCGCGCGTTCGCGCCACCGTCGAACGGGCTCCCATACGAATGATGCGCACGACCGTTCCCTCCACCTCGAGGATGTCCGTCTCGCGGATGGAGCGCTCGCCCAGGAGGATGATCCCCGAAACGAAGTTCTGAAGGATGTTCTGGAGGGCGAAGCCGATGGCGACCGCCGCTACGGCGCCGGCGGCGAAGACCGTGGCGAGGCTGATTCCCACCGATTGAAGAGCGACCCCGAGCCCGACCATGATGACGGCGTAGTGGAGAAGCCGTCGGGTCGTGGCCAACGTCTTCTCTTCGGTGAGGCCGCCCCTGGTGAGCAGGCGGGTAGCCACGCGCTGGGCGACCCTCGACAACCACAGGGAGACGAGGAGTATCAGGAGGAACGTCACCACCGATGCCCCGGTGACCGCGGTTCCGCCGATCTCCACGATGCGGACGTCGAGCCAGTCCCTCAGGACGGAGCCCAGCTCTTGTAGGTTCAATCGCCGCTGCCGGAGGGGTGGGTGGCTGGCGCCGGAGGCTCCGGGTGTCCATCCTGAGCCGCGTCGGTCGCCGAGGCGAACGTCTCACCATCAGGGAGCTTCGAGCGTGTCATCATCGGATGAAAATACGGGGTCCCGCAAGATGGGAGGACTCGGCATCCCCATCCGTCCCGGCAAGATCGTCGGCCGCCTGGTGAAGCGGGCGACGAAGAAGGCGGGTGCCCCGCCAGGAACTCTCGTCCACACGGGAGAGCGCAAGGTCGAGTCGGTGCTCATTCGGCTCATCGACTACGACGCCGACACTCTCGTGGAGCGCACCCTCGACGACATCGACGAGTGCTTTCCCCAGGCCGTCGAACCCTCGGTGACCTGGGTGAACGTCGACGGCCTCCACGAAGTGGGCATCATCGAGCGGATCGGCGAGAAATTCGGCTTCAACAGCTTGGCCCTCGAGGACGTCCTCTCGGCCAGCCAGCGACCGAAGGTCGAGGACTACGAGGACCACTTCATCGTCGTGCTCAAGATGATGTACTTCGACACCGAGACCGAGTCGGTGGTGTCGGAGCAGGTGAGCTGTCTGGTGGGGCCGGGCTACCTCTTCTCGTTTCAGGAGCGGCAAGGCGACGTTTTCGAGCCGATACGGGCGCGGCTCAGGGAGGGCCGGGCCCGGATCCGGTCCCGGGGCACCGACTACCTCGCCTACGCGCTCATCGACGCCATCGTCGACAGCTACTTCCGCATCCTCGAGGAGATCGGTGACCGCATCGAGGACCTGGAAGAGGCGGTGCTCATCGATCCGTCCATGGAGAACATGCACCGGATCCACCATCTCCGGGGGGAGATGCTGGTCGTGCGACGGGCCATCTGGCCTCTCAGAGAGGCACTGGGCCTCATGTACCGGGGCGAGATCGCTCTCGTAGCGGACGAGACACAGATCTACCTTCGAGACGTCTACGACCACGCGGTGCAGGTCATCGACACGGCGGAGACGCTGAGAGAGGTCTTGTCCGGGGCCCTCGACATGTACATGTCCGGGGTCAGCAATCGGATGAACGAGGTGATGAAGGTGCTGACCATCATCGCGACGATCTTCATTCCCCTCTCGTTCTTCGCCGGTCTGTACGGCATGAACTTCGAATACATGCCCGAGTTGGCTGTCCCGTGGGCCTATCCGACGCTCCTGGGCTTCATGCTGGCCCTTGCCGTGGGGATGCTCGTGTACTTCAGGCGGAAGGACTGGTTGTGACGGGCAACGGGAGGCGGGCGTGAGCCAACCTGTTTGGGGGGAACTCTCCCTGGGGGTGGGCGAGGCGGCGCACTTCGCCCTCGGCGAGCTGGAGCTCCGATTGCGGAGGCGCACCGACGAAGTCTGGATGCATGCCTGCCACGAGGTTTCGGCGCCCATCGAGACGGCTTCGGTCTCGAGAGCGCAGGATGAAGGGTCCTCGGAGGGCACAGACGCCGAGGCGTGGATACGTTGGGCCCTTCGGGCCGATGAGGGGCTGGCGCTGCGGCCCGCCCTCCCCGATCGACCGGTGGTCGTGTCTCCGGAGCAGCCGTTCTTTCTTCCGCCGGAAGGGCGGGCCCGGGTCTTCGTGCGCATTCCGCTGTTCGTCCAGGTCCGAACCACCGGCGACTCCTCGCCCGGCGCGACGCTGGAGGAGTTTCCCAGCGTCGTGCTGTCCGACACCTGGTGGGGCTCCTTCACCGAAGGCGAGGTTGGCTACTGGCTCGGGACCCGGGCCCGTCGGGAGATGACGCCGGATCTGTACTCCCCCCATCTCGCGGTATGCCCCTTCGTCCTGGTGAACCGCTCGGACCAGCCTCTGCCCGTGGAGCGGTTCGCCGTGCGGGTGGCGTACCTCACGCTCTTCGGGCGAGGACAATCCGTTTGGACCGACGAGGTCCAGGTCCGCTACCGGGGAGGCTCTGACGGGAGCGAGATCCGCTACACGGGCAACGTGCCCGAGGACGCCGGAGAGGTCTCCCGCCTGGCGGACTCGCGGGAGCCGGCCCCTCGAGGCTTCAACGCCCGGACCTTCGGGCGCCTGAAGGCGAGAATGGCGGCCTTGTGAGCATCCTGGCGGAGGCGTCGATGGCGGCCGCCGCGTTGCCGAGCCTGCTGCAGGAGATTCCGGTGACGGACCTCCCGGGTCGCCTCTGGGAAGGTGTCGGCTGGGCGTCGGGCCTGCGAGCGGGCGCCATGGTGGTCCTGGGAATCCCGCTGGTCTTCTTCCTGTCCCGACTGACCCGGACGTGGGCCACCGCGCGGATCAGCGCGCAGGCCGGACTCGTGTCCGGGAAACTCGTTTTCTATGCCGGTGCGGCTACCCTGGTGGTCACCACCATGGTCGAGCTCGGCTTCAGCCTCACGCCACTCCTGGGCGCGGCCGGAGTGGTGGGCATCGCCCTCGGCTTCGCGTCGCAGACCAGCGTCTCCAACATCATCGCCGGTCTCTTCATCATCGCCGAGCAGCCGTTCATCGTCGACGACGTGATCCAAATCGGCGACGTCACCGGTCGCGTCCTCACCGTGGACACCATGTCGGTGAAGCTGCGGACGTTCGACAATCGTTTCGTCCGGATTCCCAACGAGACCCTGGTGAAGAGCACGGTCATCAACATCACCCGCTTCCCCATCCGTCGACTCGACGTCCGGATCGGGGTGGCCTACAAGGAAGATCCAGAGCGCGTTCGCCGAGTCCTCCTCGAGGTGGCTGACCAGAACCCCATCGCGCTCATGGAACCGGAGCCTCTCGTCATCTTCGACGCCTTCGCAGACTCGTCCCTCAACCTCCTCTTCGCCGTGTGGACGACCCAGGAGAACTGGCTGGAACTCAAGAACTCCATCCAGGAAGACGTCAAGCGTCGCTTCGACGAAGAGGGTATCGAGATCCCCTTCCCACACCGGTCGCTCTACGTGGGCAGCGAGAGCGGGGCTTTCCCCATCCGGATCATCCAGGACCTCCCCGAGGGGTCCGGCTCCACCGGCGCCGGCCTCGACTCCGCACCCTCGAATGGCCGCTAGTGGAAGATGTTTCGGCCCCGCAGGTGTGAGATGATCGCCCCAACGAGGAGCGGCCGCACACGGTAGCGCAGATCTTCCTCGATCTCCGAGCGCGCAGGAGTCTTCTCGTCGTCGGGGACCACCGACTCGATGAGCTGGCGATTCTGGAGGGACTCGAAGATCTGGTAGCTCTCGTGCCGTGGCAGTCGGAAGATCCGGTCGTGCTCGGCCAGCGTGAGCGATCGATGCTCCAGGAACGCCTTGAGCGTGAAGTTCTGCGTGAGGGCGAGTGAGTCGAGAATGGAGAAGTCGGGCCGCTCGGGGGAGCGCATGAGCACCCCTTCGCCCTCGCCGAAGTCAGCGGCCAGCAGCCATTGGAAGAGAGCGAGGCGAAGGTTGCGGGAGGAGGTTCTCTCCAGACGGTCGAAGAAGTCGTCGGCGAGGAGATCGTCGTACGCGTCCCGGTCCCTCATCCGCTTGAGCCGCTGCCTCAGCATGCGGCGGCTGGTGTCCGGTTCCTGGTACCTCAGGGGTAGGCCGCTCCGACGGTGTCGGAGGATGATGGCTTCCCTCAGCCCGGACTCCGCGAGGGGGCTCAGCTCCAGGGAATCCACCTGTGACACCGCCGTTGGCTCGGCCGTCGCGATGAGTTGCCAGGCCGACGAGGTGATCCCGCCGATCCAGTAGATCCGCGGTTCGGTCTCCGCCATGAGGGTAAGAAGGCGCTCGATGAGGTCGGTGCCATGCGGCACTCTCATGTAGATATGCTCGAGATTGTCGATGATCACCGCGTCGGGCACACCACCCTCCGGGGCGTCGAACGTGGCACGAGCAAGGGCATCGAGTGAGTCCATGGGCTCCAGGCCCAGAACCGAGGACAGCAGCCGGGCGAGCTCCTCCTCGCTCTCGAGGCGCTCGCCGAGGGAGACACGTCCGAACGCGCCCCCGTCCTCCTGGATCTTCAAGCCGAGGACGTTGAGGAAGCTGGTGATCCCCGAGCCGGGCCGTCCTCTCACGATGAGGGGGATCCCGTCGTCGGACTGCCAACGCTTCCACCGGACCATGCCATCGGCGAGTTCACCGTCCCGGGCGGCGAGGAGGGACGGCTCGTCCAGCGGCTTCAAGGTGAAGAGTCGCTGGTAGACCAGGGGTAGCTCCCGGAGCACCGCGTTGGCGCTGGAGAGGGTGCGGAGGGTCCTGGAGGACGCCGCATCCGTGACGGGCGCGGTGCCCACCATCGCGGTCCCCTTCCTCAGGCCCCTGCTGGCCAGCCGACGCAGCCGGGCCCACCGAAGAGCGATGGCTCGTCCGGCCGCCTGGACGGGCGGGCCGTACCGGTCCAGCATCCAGGCCCCTGCGTCGGCGAACCACGACTGGGCGGCGAGGAGTCGAGCCTGCATTCGTCCCGCCGCTACCCGATCGACGAGCCCGAGTGAACCCTCGCTCACCTCCTTGGCGAGCTTGCCCTGCGCCCTCAGAACCGCGGAAGCCAGCGATCGGTCGGCGTTCCTGAGGGATTCGGCCATGCTGAGGAGAGCTTCCTCCATGAGCCCTCGTGCCCGGTCCCTGGCCCCCTCTTGTCCTTCCTCCAACTCCTGTCTGGCGGCGTCGAAGGCGAACTCGAGGACGTCGGGGAGCTCCTCGACGTCCGCCCGCACCTCGTCGATGGCTCCCACGAGCCCACCGGTGGACGAGCGGATCCGTTCGATGCGGAGTGCGTCGAAGGACTGTCGCGCGAGCTCCTGAAGGGCCAGTGGGCGAACCTCCGGCTTCCGACCGACCTCGGGAAGCCGTCCTTGCTCGGGGTGCAGCTCGAGCGTGGTCGGTGCCTGACGGATCATCGCCAGGAGCGCCTCTACCGCCGCGTTGGCCTGCGACTGGACGGTGGAGTCCACCTCGGCGGTGTCGGGGATGGCCTCGGCCGTGGGTCCCAGCGCCGTCTGGACCGTGCCTTCCAGAGACGCCAGATGCGCCGTGAGGGCGGCCCGGTTCTCGGGGTTTCGGGGTAGCTCGCCGGCCAGCCGTTCGAGCTCGGTGGCGACCTCCCGGAAAACGACCGTTCCACCCAAGTGCCGCTCCCGGACCCGATAGACGAGGCGGCGCTGGACGGCGGTGGCCCCGGCGAGGATGGAGAGCAGGGACTCGTAGACCCGGAGTCGGTCGCGGACTCCGGCATCCCATGCTTCCATGGCCGGCGCCAGGGCTTCGACCTGGGTCAGTTTGGGCTCGAGCCGGTGGGTGTCCTCCGGCGTGAAGACCATGCTCCCCGCCACCGCCAGATCGTCGTGGAGGCGTTCCTCGGCCGCCGCGACCGCCGACCCTATTCCACTCAGGAGTTCGGAGATGGGGCACGACTCCAGAAGGTTGGAGAGGGCTGCCTGCAGGGTGTCCGCCGCGTTTCTGACCTGGACCCAGAGGCTGTCCTCCTGGTCCGGCGCCTCCTCCTTCTCGCCCTCCACCGCATCGTCCGGCCGGTCGGGGAGTTCGGAACGCACCAGCGGTGGCAGCGCCGCATCGCCCCATTCGATCCATGCCCATTCGATCTCTCGCTCCCACTCGGCCCACCCCCTCAAGAGGGTGACCAGCGCCGAGTCGACGGATGGGGCCAGGGTCTCGTGAATGTGATGGAGAGCCACAGCGCGGACGGGCACACTCCGCTCGTCACCGGCCTTGCGGGCGGAGCTGAAGATCCGGGCGGTCGCTTTGGAAGCCCTCCGACGAAGACCGTCCGACGCCTTCGGATGGAGCGCGTTCTCCGCCCAGACATCCTCCATGCTCGCGGGGAGGGAACGTGCGGCCTCCTGCGATTCGCCAAGCGCCGCTCGCAGCGTGGTGATGGGCACGTCGCTGGGGCCCGAGCCCCCGAAGGCCTTGCGGATGGGTTCGAGAACCTCGGCCGCGAGCCGTCGTCGATACTCCACCAACCGCTCGGACCGATCTGCCCACGCCTCGGGCTCGTCGCCATGAAGGCCGGTTTCGGCCATGAGCTTGGCGTGGGCCCTCGCCGCACCTGCCACCGTTTCGAGGAGGCCCGATGAGAGCTTGTCGTGGACGGACTCGAGGGCCCGACGGAATGGGCCGTGGCAGGCGTCGTCCGTCGCGCTGTGGGCCTCGCGTGGCTCGACGGTGGTGCTCACGACGCGCCCTCCTCGGCCGCCTGTTGCGCCTCACGCTCCAGCGCCTGCTCTACCAGGTACGTGCGCATGTGATGAGGGCGCAGGAGCCCGGCCTCTCGAAACCCGGCCCGGGCCCGTTCGGTGATGTCGCTCTGGAAGAGGAACTCCAGACGCGGATCGAGCACGTACGCCTTCACCCTCACTCGGGTGAGGAACGTCTCCTTGAACTGGTCGGAGACCAGGACGACGATGGGCTTGTTGAGGTACACGTACTTCGAACTCGACGCCGCCTGGAATGCGATGCGCTTCGCCGACTCCTCGTCGGCCCAACCCGGCAGATAGAGGTCGGTAACCACCTGACAGTTGAGTTCGCCCGCGTTGGCGTTGGCCACTTGTTGGTCCACGACCTGGGCGTTGGGCACACTCACCAGGTTGTCGTCGGGAGTGACGATACGGGTGGAGCGAAGCCCGATGGACACCACTTCGCCGTAGGTCTCGCCGACGCTCACCTTGTCGCCTACCTGGAATGGCTGATCGAAGACGAGGATGATGCCGCCGAAGAGGTTCTTGATGAGGTCCTGAGCCGCGAAACCCACGGCGACGCCGATGGCGGCGGCGGCTGCGAAGAGGCTGGACGCGTCGATCTGGAAGATGACGCGGACGATGAGGTAAGCCGCGAAGATCCAGAGGACGATCCGGGTGATGGGCACCAGGCGCTTGTAGAAGAGACGCCTGCGCGGCTGGCGTTCAGCCAAGGCGTCCAGGAGCCAAACCGAGCCTCGAACGAGGAGGTTGAACAGAACCACCACGATGATGGACATCACCGTAGCGATGCCGAAGCTCTGCACGCTCTGTCCGGCCTGGCCGAGGACCTCCGAGCCGGAGAGCGACGGGCCGACGCTGTCGGCGACCGCCGCCGAGTCGCCGCCCCCGAGGCCGGTCTGGGCCAAGGAGTCGAAGCGCTGACTCAGGAGCTGCTGTCCGAGGAGGATGCTGTCCAGGCGGGTGAGGAGGAACGCCAGCGTGTCCACGGGAGCGACCTGAGGCGGTACCACCGCTGGCGGCGACGACGGGTCCTGAGCGACCTCCTGCGAATCCCCCGGCGACACCGAGTCTCCGGCGGCCGTCGACTCGATGCTGTCGGGTACGGCGCCCCCGGAATCGGTGGCGACGGAGGCGGAGTCGGCGGGTGGGTCCCCCTCGGGCGCGTCGGACCCGAAGAAGGAGCAGCCGGCGAGGAGGAGAACAAGAAAGGCCGGGCTGCGGCGAAGGCGAAGGGCCACGTCGTCTCGGAGGGGGTGAAGCTCGACGCTCCGGATCGGAGCGTCATCAGGGTGAATCTCCAGAACCCGGGGGTCCGCGTCAAACTTGCCAGGGCGGCAGATCGTCCTACGGCGAGGGCACCCAGGTAGGGCGGGGATTGTAGATTCGGTTGATGATCGTCCCGTCCGCTTCCCCATCGACGCTCGCCCAGCTCGGCGACCTCCTGCGACGACGCCCCGCCGTCGTCCTTGCAGGCGCCGGCTGCAGCACCGAGTCGGGCATTCCGGACTACCGGGGACCCCAGGGGAGACTGAGGATTCGGAAACCCATGCAGTACGGTGAGTTCGTGCGTTCGGAGGAGGGCAGGACACGGTATTGGGCGCGCAGCGCCGTCGGATGGCGTCGGGTCTCCCGGGCCCGGCCGAATCGGGGTCATGCCGCCCTCGCCCGCCTCGAGGCAGCCGGCATCGTTCGTGGGATCATCACGCAGAACGTCGATGGCCTCCATCAGGTCGCCGGGAGTCGCCGGGTGGTAGAGCTTCACGGCTCCCTCGCCTACGTGCGATGCCTGGACTGTGGCGCCCGCATCGGCCGCGACCACTACCAGCAGCGTCTCCTCGAGGTCAATCCCGGATGGCTCGAGGACGCGCGGGGCGAGGATGGACGTCGGCCGGTGGCAGCCCCTGACGGTGACGCCGAGCTGTCGCCCGACGACATCGGGGACTTCGTCGTTCCAGGGTGTCGCCGGTGTGATGGCGTGCTCAAGCCCGATGTCGTCTTCTTCGGCGAGAACGTTCCCCGGGAGACGGTTGCCGCCGCCTGGTCGCTCTTCGACGAGGGCGAGGTCCTACTGGTGGTCGGATCGTCGCTGACGGTCTTCTCCGGCCGGCGTTTCGTCTACCGGGCCGTGGAGCGGGATCTCCCCGTGGGCGTCATGAACCTGGGGCCGACGCGCGCCGACGACGTCGCCGTCGTGAAAGTGGAGGGGCGCCTCGGCGACACCCTCACGGCGTTGGCCGACAGCTTGCTTTCCGGCAACGCTACGTCGTGACGTGGATGACGCACCGGCGGCGCGATCCGCGGGTGCGGTGCTCCCATAGGTAGAGGCCCTGCCACGTTCCCAACGCGAGTCGCCCACCGATCACCGGGATGGATAGCGTGGTCGAGGTGAGCGCCGCCTTGATGTGCGACGGCATGTCGTCGGGGCCCTCGAAGACGTGGGTGAAGTGCGGATCGTCCTCGGGCACGTGGCGATCGAGCCATCCTTCCAGATCACGACGAGCAGAGGGGTCGGCGTTCTCCTGGATGGTGAGACTCGCGGACGTGTGCTGGATCATGACCGTGCACAGACCGTCCCCCAAGGCTACCCCGTCGAGGACCGCCTGAACGTCGGCGGTGATCTCGTGGAGTCCCTTGCCTCTCGTCGCGATCTCGATGTGGCCGATCAACCCGTCCGCCTAATAGGTGTAGGTGACGCCGGTTCGCAGGGTCGTGTCCATCGCCGCGATCCCATCGGGGGGCACGCTGTCATACCGGAGACTGAACGAGACCGTCAAGGAAAGGGCTTCCGTCACGGAGGTGGCCAGTCGGAAGTTCTCGAGGACCCGGATGTCGCCAGGGTCTCCGAACTTCGGCTGGGCATAGGTCGTGGAGGTGATGACCAGGGTCTCGGTGGGGACCACCCGGAGGGTGAGGAAGTTGCTCCAGCGCAGCGTCGTGGTGCGATCCGGATGGAAGGCAGTGTCCGGCAAGGCCAGCCGCTCGTGCTCGAACATGAGGGCGCTGCCGGCGCCGAACTCGCCCCAGCCCCCGCTGGCGAACGAGGTCCGCGCCCCGGCTCCCACCAGGGCGCGGAAGGTCAGCTGCTGGGATCGATCGTAGTTGAGCTGGGCGTACCACTCGGGTGAGAGGTAGGGACGGTAGACGAAGGTCTGGCGATAGTGGGCCAAGCCGGACGATGCGAAGCGGCTGCTGCGCAGGAACCCGAGGCCGCCGTCCGCCACCATGAGCGTGGTCACCCGTTCGGTGACCTGGTAGAGCCGCGCCTCCAGGCCGATCTGGACGAAGTCGACGTTCCCAGTGCGAACGGTCAAGTCACCGCCCAGTGTGCCGGAGTAGCCCACGGGGGGATCGTCGCGACGGAGGGCCTCCACGTTGATCTGGCCAGCGAGGAGGGAGGGCAGGGTGAGTGTGAGAAGTGCGAGGAGAAGGAGGGTCCGGCGCATCACCTGTATGGATCGTCCTTGGAGAGGAATCGGTTCACGTAATCAGCCACGCCTTCTTCCACCGACGCGAACGGATCGTCGTATCCCGCGTTCCGAAGCTTGGACATGTCGGCCTGGGTGAAGTACTGGTATCGGTCCCGGATCTCCTCGGGCGTGTCCACCCAGCGGACCTCGAGTTCGGCGCCGACGGCGTCGTAGAGAGCGTCCATGAGCTCCAGCCAGGTTTGCGCCCTCCCCGTTCCCAGATTGTAGATCCCGCTGGGCGCGGTCTCCTTGCGAAGCCAATCCATGACGTCGACGCAGTCGCGGACATACACGAAGTCGCGCATCTGTTCACCGTCTCCGTACTCCGGATGATGCGAGCGGAAGAGCGTGACAGGGGCCCCCGCCGCCGCCGTGGGATACGCCTTCGTCACCACGCTGCGCATGTCGTCTTTGTGGTACTCGTTGGGGCCGTACACGTTGAAGAACTTCAGGCCCACCCAGTGGGGCGGAGTCGCGAGACCTTCCGCCGACTCCCTGACCACCCAGCGGTCGAACGCGTGCTTGCTCCACCCATACGCATTGAGGGGTCGAAGGCGGGCCAGGGCCCCCGGCGAATCGTCGTCGTCGAAGCCGGCGGACCCGTCGCCATACGTGGCGGCAGACGACGCATAGACCAACGGGACCGCCTGATCCGCGCACCACCTCCAGACGAACTGGGACAGTCGGAGGTTGGTGTCGGCGATGAGGTCCGCGTCGGTTTCGGTGGTGGCCGAGATGGCGCCCATGTGGAAGACGCGTTCCACGTCGTGGCCGCGCCTCCGGAGAAAGTCGCCGAGCTCGGTTGGCGCCACGAGTTCGTCGATCTCGTGCTTGGCGATGTTCCGCCACTTCTCGCCGGTCCCGAGGGTGTCGCAGATGGAGACCCGTGCGCCGTCCTCGGCCAGCCGACCGACGAGATTCGAACCGATGAACCCGGTGCCACCCGTGACGAGAATCATGGGGCGCAAGATCGACAAAGGGTGGGACCGGAACAACCGGGGTAGTGCGCTCCGGCGGGACCTTGGAGCGCCCGCGCCCCAGGGCTCCCTTGCGAACGCCACCCCGGATGTCGAAGGTGGCCGTCCGACCCAACCCGACGAGCCCCGCCCGACGAGGTCAGCCCCATGCGCCGTCCCTCACGCTCCCAGCGTCAGTCGCACCGTCCGTCGCACCGTCCCTCGCGCGGTCCGTCTACGCCGCCCGTTTCGGGGCTGTGCCTCACGGCGCTGGCCGTCGTCTCGGTGGCGGCCTGCGGCGGAGGAGAGCCCGCCGCCGACGGGGGCGGCATGGAGATCGGTGGCGCTCTGGCCGAGGGGCAGCAGGCCGTATCCCTGTTCGGCGATCCCCTGTTCCAGCAGGAGGACACCACCGGGGCCATCGCCGAGGCGGACGCGGCCCTGGCGGCCAGCCCGGACGACGTCGAACTCCTCATCGCCGCCGGACGGGTTCGGCGCAACTTCTGGCATTACCGGCAGGCCATGGAACTGTACGGCCGAGCGGCGGAGCTGGCCCCCGACGACTGGCGGCCGTACCGCTTCCGTGGACACCGATACATATCCATCCGGGAGTTCGACGACGCCATCGCCGACCTGGAAAGGGCGCGTGACCTGGCGCCCATGAACTGGGATGTCGCCTACCACCTCGGGCTCGCGTACTTCCTGGCGGGGCGGTTCGAACAGGCACACAGCGAGTATCGACGGTGCCTCGACCTCGCCGGCGACCCTGCGGCCGAGGCCGCCGAGTCGGAAGGATTCCGGAGTTGCTCTGTGAACGCCGACGATCCCGAGTCGTTCGTTGCGATGACGGAGTGGGCCGTGCGCGCAGCGGCCCGCTCCGGTGCAGATGCCGAGGTGGAGCGCCTCCTCGGGACGGTCTCCACCGATTTGAACGTCTCGGAGAACGTGGCCTACTATCACGACCTCCTCTACTACATGGGGGAGAAGACCGCCGACGAGCTCCTCGATCCCGGGCCCGACGCCCCCTACCGCATGGAGACCGTGGGCTTCGGCGTCGCCAATTGGATGCTCGTCCAGGGTGACACGGCCAGGGCGCGAAGCATCCTGGAGGCCCTGGTGGAGGACCCATGGTGGCCCGGCTTCGGGCGCATCGCCGCCGAGGTGGAGCTGTACCGACTCACCGAGGGCGGGTAACCGGGCGGTGGACCCAAGCCCGGGGGCGTCGGCGCCGGAGAGCGCGGCGCCCGGGGCGTTCCATCGCAGGAACGTATGGGCGACGAGCGCCACGTCGTTCCTCACGGACGTCTCAAGCGAGATGATCCTCAACGTCCTGCCCCTGTTCCTGGCCAACGTGCTGGGTGTCAGGGTGTGGGCCGTCGGCGTCGTGGAAGGGCTGGCCGACGCTACCTCCGCCCTGGTCAAGCTCTATTCGGGATGGCTCTCGGACCGGCTGGGGAGGCGGAAGTGGCTTGCCGTCGCGGGGTACGCCATCTCGAGTGCGGTGAAGCCCCTCTACTTGCTGGCCGGTTCCTGGCTGGCGGTGGCCGGAATCCGTTGGGGCGACCGGGTGGGAAAAGGCGTCCGGACCGCGCCTCGTGACGCGCTCCTGGCAGATTCTTCGGCCAGCGGGAGGCGAGGGCTGGTGTTCGGCATTCACAGGGCCGCCGACACCGCCGGCGCCGTCGTGGGGCTCCTCATTACCGTGGCGGTCGTCCGGCGGGTGCAGGCCGGCGGGGTGCTCCTGACCGCCGAGACGTTCCGGACCCTCGTGCTCTGGAGCCTGGTGCCGGCGTTCCTGGCCGTCATCGTCCTGGCCGTGGGCGCCCGGGACGTGCGGCCGCCGGCGGCGACGCGCCCGCCGCCGAGGGTCCGCATCAGGGGTCTGGGCCGGGGCTTCGGCTGGTTCGTCGCGTGCGCGGTGCTCTTCCAGCTCGGCAACTCGGCCGACGCCTTCCTCGTCCTGCGCGCCCAGGAACGTGGCCTTTCTCTCGTCGAGATCCTCTGGATCCTCCTGGCGTTCAATCTCGTCTACGCCCTGGTGGCGGTCCCGGCCGGATCGCTGGCCGACAGGCTCGGCCACAAGCGTGTCCTTCTTGCCTCGTGGGTGCTGTACGGACTGTGCTACCTCGGCTTCGCCGGCGCCCGAACGGGGGGCCATGTCGCTGCACTGTATCTTCCGTACGCGGTCTACCATGGGCTGTCGGCGGGGGCGGCGAAGGCGCTCGTGGCGGACCTGGTGCCGGCCGACCTCCGGGCGCTGGCGTATGGCGGGTACGCGGCCGCCGTCGGCCTCGTGGCCCTGCCGGCTTCCTTGCTGGCCGGTCTGCTGTGGGACGGCGTCGGCTCGTGGAACGGTTTCGGCCCGGGTGCGCCGTTCTGGTTCGGGGCGGGTACCGCCGCGCTGGCGTCCCTGTTGCTGTACGCATCCGTGCCCGAGAGGGCGGCGGCGTGAGGTCCGACCCAGTCGCTACTTTAGGCATGAACGCCGGAGGTCCATCTTCCAAGGCCAGGACCGCATGCCGACCTTGTTCGTATCCCGCACAAGCTAGCCGCACCCTTCGTGTCGAATAGGCTCGAATCCAGTCGGTTTCCAGAACCGCTTCCGCTGCGATCGCCCAGGAATCTGGGCATACTCTTTCTCGTGGCGGCGACCTTCCTGCTGCTTCTGGTGCTTGCCCTCTCCGGGATCTCAGCGCTCACCACCATCCGGGGCTACGTCGTCGGGGAAGGGCTGTGGTCCAAAGCCCAGAAGCAGAGTGTGAACGCGCTCGAGCGCTTCGCGCGCAGCGGGGCGGAGTCGGACTGGCAGGATTTCGAGGCCCACATGGAGGTGGTCCTGGGCGACCGGAGGGCCAGGGAAGAACTCGAGCGCTTGGACCCCGACATGGACGTGGTCATGGACGGGTTCGCGCGCGGGCAGATACCCGAGGAATTCCAGGATGGGATGGTGCTGCTCTTCCGGCGCGGCCGCAACATCGGCTTCGTCGGTCGGGCCATCGAGACTTGGGAGGAAGCCGATCAGCGGATCGATTCCCTGAACGCGCTCGCCGGTCTGCTCAGGGAGGCCCGCGAGAGCCCGAATCCGGACTCAGAGCGGATCGACGCCATCCTCATGGATATCGAGGCGCTCGACTCGGGCCTCACGGTTCTCGAAGCCGACTTCACGGCGACGCTGAACGAGGGCGCCTTCACCGTAGAGCGGATCCTCCGGTGGGTCCTGGTGGGCATCGCCGGTGTGGCGTTCTTCGGCTCCGGCGCGGCGCTGTTGTACCTCTACGGACAGGTTCGCCACCGGGAGCGGGTCCTCGAGCGGTCCGAGGCCGGGTATCGTACGCTCTTCGAGGAGAGCGTCGTAGGAACGCTCCTGGTGAGCAGCGAGGGAATCATCACCCGCGCCAACGCCGCGTTCGCGGAGATGCTCGGGTACGACGGCCCCGACGACATGGTCGGGCGCCCGACGAGGGAGTTCTACCTGCATCCCGAGCAGCAGGACACCATGGTCGACAAGTTGACCGACAGGGGAAGCCTGAACGTCGACGAGCTCCTCGTGCGGAAGAAGGACGGCTCGGGCGTGTGGCTCATGAGCACCTCGGTCATCCTCGATACCGACGACCGGGACAGCCAGGTGCTGGTGACGGGCATCGACATCACCGAGCGGAAAGAGATGGAGCAGAGACTGGCTCGGAAGGGCCGTATGGAGGCCATGGGCCAACTCGCCGGAGGTATCGCCCACGACTTCAACAACCTGCTCACGGCGATCCTCGGGAACGCCTCGCTTCTCAGCTCCGAGTTCACGGCCGAGAACCGGCAGAACGCGCGTCAGATCCTTGGGGAGATCGTCAGCAGCAGTGGTACGGCCGCCGAGCTCACCGAGCAGCTCCTCGCGTTCAGCCGTGGCGACCCTGCGGCGGCGTCCTACGTGGAGTTCGCGGAGGTGGTCCGAGGCACGCACGCTCTGCTCGTCAGGCTTCTACCGGAGAGCATCGAGCTCCGGACGGAGCTGCCGGACGCACCGACGACGGTGAAGGCTCCGCCCGCCCAGCTGCGCCAGATTCTGATGAACCTCGTCATCAACGCGCGCGACGCCATGCCCGAGGGTGGATCTCTGGAGATCACCGTGGACCGGGTGTTCATCGACTCCGGCGCGAGAGACGGCTTCGTGGACCTGGAACGGGGTGAGTACGTACGCCTGACGGTGGCCGACGACGGTCCCGGGATCGAGCCGGATGTCCGGGCGCGTCTGTTCGAACCCTT
Organism: Phaeophila floridearum; assembly: GCA_036784835.1. Taxonomy (NCBI): domain Eukaryota; kingdom Viridiplantae; phylum Chlorophyta; class Ulvophyceae; order Ulvales; family Phaeophilaceae; genus Phaeophila; species Phaeophila floridearum. The sequence goes on from JAYMFU010089853.1 coordinate 19,882, forward strand.
CTTCACGACCAAGCCCGAGGGGGCCGGGTCCGGCATGGGCCTCGCCACGGTCTACGGTGTGGTGACCCGAGCGGGTGGGTCGGTCCATTTGGAGCCGGACCCACCTCCGGGGGCCACATTCCGTGTACTCCTGCCCTTCGCAGAGAGCCCGGCCGACCACCAACCCCTTGCAGAGGAGCCGCGGGTCACCGGCGGGGGGGAAACGCTACTGCTCGTGGAGGACGACGACGCGGTCCGGAGGGTGGCGAGGCGGATTCTGGAGAACGCCGGATACGTCGTGCTCGAGGCCACGAACGGACTCGAGGCCATGGAGATGGTGCAGGCCGGCACTCCCTTCGACCTCCTCCTCACCGATGTCGTCATGCCGGGGATGGGGGGCGTCGAATTGGCGACGGAGGTCGTTCGCCAACAGCCGAGCATTCCCGTCCTTTTCGTCTCGGGGTACTCGAGCGTGACGTTACAGAGCGACGCTCTGAGGTCCGCTCACACCGACTCGTTGGCCAAGCCCTTTACGCCGGCGGGCCTCGTCGATCGAGTGCAGGGACTCCTGGAACTCGCCGGGAGATCCGCGGGGCCGTAGGTCAGGGGCTACCCCGCTCGGGCGCCGTCGGGAAGCGGATGCTCCGGCGTGGCCAGGGCAGGCGGCAGGTCGTCTGCGTAGCCGATGTCGAAGAGCATACCCTCCGACATGACACCGGCCATCCGGCGAGGCTCCAGGTTCACCACGAAGAGGGCCTGCATCCCCACCAGGGCGCCCGGGTCGGATCGTTCCTTCTTCAGCCCCGCCAGGATGGTGCGGTCGTGGTCTCCGAACGATACACGGAGGGCCACGAGCTTGCTGGAGTCCGGAACGTCGTCCACGGCGCGGATGGTGCCGAGCCGGATGTCGAGGGCCTCGAGAGCGGAGAACGGGACGGTGGGTTTCACCGGTGCGGGGTCGAGCTCGTGGCTCGTGCGCGGTGCGTCGTTAGTCACGGGTGGCGGCTGGTTCGGATGAGCGATGAGAGAAGACGGGCCCGACACCCCTCGCGGGATGCCGGGCCCGTGGCTTCGGCCGAGAAACGAGCCGGAGTGGGCTACCGTCAGTCGGCGGCCAGACCTCTCAGCACGCCGGCGATCTTGGCCATCCGCTCGGCGTCCCCGCCGAGCTCACCGGCACGGATCTGCGCCGCATCGGCGTCCAGCGTCGCCGCCAAGCCGTTGAGCTGCTGGGCCGATGCGCGACCCGCTGCGGCGGCGTCGAGGACCCGCTGAATCTCGGCGGCCCGGTCGTTGAGGATCCGGTTCGCCCGAGTCATCTGATCCAGGTACGCCTGGGCCACCGGCACCGCTGCCGGCCACTCGACCTTCGGCTGGAGCTGCGCGTTGAACTCGTTCATCTGGATCATCTCCGCCGCGGCGATCTCGGCCTCCGAGAGATGCTCGCTGGGCGTGAGGCGGAAGACGTCGATGCCTCGGGAGATCTCGGCCCCGTAGAGCCGGCCGTTGTACCAATACGTCGACCAGTAGCCGCCGGTGAAGAGCGACTCGATGGAGAGCGGGCCCCGATCGAAGAACGCGATCTCGAAGGGGTTCTCCGGGTCGGTGAAGTCCATGAGCGACACCCCGCCCTGATACCAGGCCTGAGCCATGATGTCGCGTCCCGGCACCGGGATGATGGAGCCGTTGTGGGCGACACAGTTCTCGGTCTCCGTCTGGGGGACCGGCAGCTTGTAGTAGCCAGCCAGCTCCATCTGCCCGTCCTCACCGATGCGGAAGATGGCGTTGGCGCCCCACGTCGCGGGGTCGCTGGCGCGGCAGCGGGGAGCGGAACCGCCGCCCCACTCGTCGGTGAACACGACGACGTCACCGTCGTTGTTGAACGTCGCCGAGTGCCAGTAGGCGAAGTTCGGGTCGGCCACCTCGGCGATCCGCTGAGGACTGGTCGGATCGGTGATATCCAGAAGGATGCCGTTGCCAGAGCACGCCCCACCCGCCAGTCCTATGCCGGGGTAGGCGGTGATGTCATGGCACTGATTCGTGCGACGGCTGGACTGCGTCCCAGGGCCGTGATCGCCACCCTGCCAGAGCCCGCCGATGTTGCCCTGATCGTCGGCGAAGATGCGGGGCATGTTCACGATCTCGGCGGCGGCGGGGTTCGCCAGGGGGACCTGCACGACCTCGATGCGGAAGAGAGCGGTGTTGGGGTCCTCTTCCGGGTCACCACCGGAGCAGCCGGGCAGCTCGGCTGCCGGCCGGACACGGCTCGTCCCCTGGATGTAGACGTAGATGTTCTCGTCGTCGTTGGGATCGGTGACGATGGTGTGCGTATGCGACCCGCGGCACGACTGGACGGCCGCGACCTGAGTGGGATTGTCGATGTCCGAGATGTCGAAGATCCGGACGCCGCGCATGCGCTCGGCGCTCACGGAGTCGGCGACACCCTCCACACCGCAATCGAGGCGGCCACGGGTCTCCTGAGCGGACATGACCACGAGGTCTCCGTAGACCGAGACGTCGCCCTGACCACCGGGGCAGACCACCGAAAGACGGAGGTTCGGCGAAGCCGGATTGGCGATGTCGAAGATCTGGAAGCCGTTGTAGTTGCCCTGGATGAGCATGTCATCCTTGAAGGCAAGGTCGGTGTTGCTGAACCGGCCGTCCGCAGGCGTCGACGGGTTGAAGAAGCCGTCGGGCCGCGGAATCGCGGCGAGGAGCTCCAAGCCACTGATGGCGGACTCGGCGTCCATCCAGCCGGCTCCCAGCCCGATCCGCGGATCGTTGGGATCCCACTCGAGGGCGGGAGCCGCCGGCGGAGTCACTGCGGGGTCCTGGGCGGCCACGTCGGCCGGTCCGGCGACGAGTCCGGCCATCAGCGCCACCGCGGCGACAAGGCGGGTCGACTCCCGCGCGTTCATACGAATCTGGCTCATTCCTTCACCTCTGGTTTTGGTCATGGTGTTGTATCAGCGGATGCTCTCGAGCACCCGTTGCATTCGCTCGATCTCCATCGCTTGGTCAGCATCGACGTCCTCGGCGAACTTGAAGATCGTCGACTCCTGGGCGGCGCCGGGGGTGGCGAACAGAGTCGCCACCATGTCGATGGCGCCCAGGTGGTGCTGGATCATGTACTCGAGGAAGAGCTGGTCGAACTCGACGCCCCGTGCATTGCGAAGCTCTTCCAACTGATCGGGGGTGAGCATCCCTGGCATCATGTGCATTCCATTCCCCATCCCCGGCATCCGGGTCGGCTCACCGTGGTCTCGCAGCCACGTCTCCATCAGCGCGATCTCGTCACGCTGGGAGATCTCCATGCGTAACGCCATCTGGCGGACGGCGTCGGTGGTGGCGTAACGCCGGACCAACTCGGTCATCACCAGGGCCTGTGCGTGGTGTGGGATCATGCCCTGCATGAAGCGGACATCGGCCTCCGTGTACGACACGCCCTCGACGTCCTCGATCTCCTCGGCGGAGAACGTGGTCGCCTCCTGGCCGGGGGCCCCGGGTTGGACGATGCGGGGCCCAGCGGAGGACCCGGCCATGGCGCCGCCCCCCCCGCACGCGGCGCTCACGAGGACAGCCAGGAACGCAGCGATGCCTCGGAGCTGCAGCCCCGGACCGACGTCCTGGTCGATTCGAGCAAACATGTAGTCTCGTGCGTTCGAGAGTCGAGAACACGACGCGGACGCGTCGTCGCCCCAGCCATTACAAGTCGGTCCCCCCGCCGGTTCCCGCAAGGGCACGCGGGCGCTGGACCGGCGGCGGGTGAGGCTCGCCCGGCGGGCCCTCCTGCCGGGTTGGACGGACCGACGCTGGTTCGGCATCTTCCTCGGCCCAACGAAAGACGACACACACCCCCGGAGTGACTCATGCGGCACCTCGTCCATGCGGCTGTTCTCGGCGCGTTCGCCATCGGTGCAGCCCTGTCGGCGCTGACCCCATCCGGCCATCTCGCCGCTCAGATCTCCACCGAAGACCTGATCGGCCTCCGACATCGCTCCATCGGTCCGGCCAACATGAGCGGGCGGCTCGTCGATATCGCGGTGGTGGAAGCCGACACCCGGGTCTACTACCTGGCGTCGGCCACGGGCGGCGTCTGGAAGACCACCGACAACGGCATCCGTTTCGAGCCCGTCTTCGAGAGCGAAGGAACCCATTCGGTGGGCGACGTCGTCGTGCACCAACGGGACACCAGTGTCGTCTGGGTGGGGACCGGCGAGCGAGCCAACCGCCAGTCGTCGTCCTGGGGGGACGGGGTCTACAAGTCCACCGACGGGGGCGAGACCTGGACGAACATGGGCCTCGCGGAGAGCCACCACATCGGGCGCATCGTCATGCATCCCGACGACTCGGACATCGTGTACGTCGCGGCCATGGGTCACCTCTGGGGCCCCAACCCCGACCGGGGTCTCTACAAGACCACCGACGGTGGTGAGACGTGGGACCGGGTCCTCTTCGTCGACCCGCTCACGGGGGCGGTGGACGTCGCCATGGATCCCTCCAACCCGGACATCCTGTACGCCGCCATGTACCAGCGGCAGCGCCGGCCCTGGGGCTTCCACGGAGGCGGGCCGGGCAGCGGACTCTATAAGAGCACCGACGGCGGGGAGAGCTGGACCCGCCTCACCAACGCCGGCCTGGACAACGGTCTGCCGACGGGAGACATCGGCCGCATCGGTATCACCATCTACCGCTCCGACCCCCGCATCCTGTATGCGAGCGTCGAGCAGGGGGAGCGTTTCAACGCCTCGACGGCATACGAGCAGCGGCTGGCCGGGATCTACCGGAGTGAGGACCGGGGCGAGACGTGGACGTATCAGTCCGACTGGAATCCCCGGCCCATGTACGCGAGCCAGCCCATGGTCGATCCCAACGACGACCAGCGGATCTACATGCTCAACAGCTACAGCTACTCCGACGACGGCGGGGTGACCTTCACCGTGCCCCGGGACCATCGGACCCACGGTGACGACCGCTTCGTCTGGGTGAACCCTCACGACTCCGACCACGTCATCAAGCTCGACGACGGCGGGCTGGGCATCAGCTACGACCGTGGCGATCACTTCCTCTACCACACGGCGCTCCCCCTGAGCCAGTACTACCGGGTGTCGGTGGACATGGCCCACCCCTACAACATCTACGGGGGACTCCAGGACAACGGGTCGTGGCGCGGTCCCAGCCAGACGTACCGCTCGGAGGGAATCCTCAACGAGGACTGGAACAAGTGGGGCGGCGGCGACGGCTTCCTGGCCCTGGTCGACACTACCGAGAACCGCATCCTCTACTCCGAGAGCCAGTACCTCGGCCTCACCCGGTGGGACATGGAGACCGGAGAGGCCAAGGACATCCGGCCCGGCGACCCCGAGGGCCATATCAGCGCCCGGCGGAACTGGACCACCTGGCCCGACCTGGACGATCCCTTCCAGCGGTTGGGCAACGCCATGGAGCCGGCCAACTGGGACGGCCCGTACATCATCAGCCCCCACGACAGCAACACCCTGTACGCCGGCACCGCGCGCCTTTGGAAGAGCACCGACCGGGGCGATACCTGGACGTCGCTGGGTGACCTCACCACGGGCACGGATCGGCGATCGCTGGTCATCATGGACCAGGCCGTGGACTCCTTCGTTCTGTCCCTCGACGACGGCATCCCCTACTGGCCCACCCTTACCGCGGTGGCCGAGTCGGAGTTCGTCGCCGGCGTCCTCTTCGCCGGCACGGACGATGGCCTGGTGCAGGTGTCCATGAACGATGGCGCCACCTGGACGGACGTGACGGCGGCCATGCCGGGAGTCCCGGACATGATGTGGGTGAACCAGGTCCACGCGTCACCCAACGTCGACGGTCGTGTGTACGTGGCCGCCAACAACTACCGCAACGACGACTACGACAACTACCTGTGGCGGTCCGACGACAACGGGCGCTCCTGGCGCTCCATCGTCGGCGATCTACCCCCGGAGCGCGCAGTCCGGGTCGTTCGTGAGGACCCGCGGAACCCGGACGTCCTCTACCTGGGGACGGAGCTCGGGGCCTTCTGGTCGTGGAACGGAGGTCAGAACTGGGTGGAGCTACGCGGTGGTCTGCCGACGGTGGCGGCCAACGATCTCGTCGTCCACCCCAGAGACAACGACCTCGTCCTCGCGACCCACGGTCGAGGGATCTACATCCTGGATCAGATCAACGCCCTTCAGGAGATGACGCCGCAGATCGCCCGCTCGTCGGCCCACTTCTTCAGCGTGGGTCCGGCGGAACAGATCCGCTACCGGGGTGAGAAGGCGCACACGGGGAACATGATCTTCGAGGGCGAGAACCCGCCCGCCGGGGCCCTGTTCGACTTCTGGTCGTCGTCGGAAGACCGGCGCGTGGAGTTCGCCGTCCTCGACGCCGACCGGATGCCCGTGGCCGAGATGAGCCATGTGGCGAGCCGGGGCGTGAATCGGGTGGTGTGGGACATGCGCCATTCCTGGATCGGCGACGGCAATGGAGCGGGTCGAGGCCCATTGGTGCTGCCCGGTACTTACATCGCCCGGATGACGGCCGGCGACGTCGTCGCCGAGCACACCTTCGAGGTCCGGGAGGATCCGCGCTTCGACGACGCGCCCGCCGTTCGCGCGGCGTACACGGAGACGATGCTGGAGCTCTGGGCCCTGAGCACGACGACATCGGTTCTCGCCGAAGAGGTGCGCGACGTCGTCGGGCGCCTCGAGGGCCGGGGCGACGCGCTCAGCGTGTCCGACGACGTCGAGCTGGAGATCCGGGATCTTGCACGGGAGACCGGCGAGATCAGCAACCGGGCGCGCGGGCTCTACGGCGCCGCCGAGGACTGGGTCGGGCCTCTGACGTCGGATCAGGCCGACCAGAAGACGTTCCTGGAGGAGATGCTGGACACCCTGGAGAGCGAGTGGGACGCGCTGGCAGCGGGCCTCCCCCTGTGAAGTACCTCGCCCTCTATGCACTCACCGCCCTGGGCTTCTTCGCCATCGACTTCGTCTGGCTGACCAAGATCGCTGTGTCGTTCTACGACAAGCACCTGGGCCACATCCTTCGGGACGAACCCGTCATCTGGGCCGCGGTGGCCTTCTACGCACTGTACCTGGTGGGCGTGGTGGTGTTCGCCGTGCTCCCGGGGCTGGAGGCGGGCTCCATGGGGCGCTCCGTCGCCCTGGGTGCCCTCTTCGGCCTCGTGGCGTACGCCACCTTCGACCTCACCTGCAAGGCCCTGTTCGAGGATTTCCCCACCATCGTCGTCGTCGTGGACCTGGCGTGGGGTACGGTCCTCACCGGGGGCACGGCGACACTGGGGTATTTGGCCGGGGAGTGGCTGGGCATGGGCTGAGTGCAAGCTGATCCAGCTCGCCCAATTGGGCAGCCTCGCTCCTCGATCCGCGCTAGGCGTACCCTCAGGGCCGCGCGCCCTCGTTCCTCCGGGACTCCACGAGGCTCTCGTAGACGATCCGGCGCAGCGTTGCATCCAGGGAGACGCCACCCGAGGGCAGGTATTGGGTCCACGCGAAGGCCACGATGTCTTCCACCGGATCGATCCAGAAGCGGGTGTTGGCGATGCCCGCCCACCAGTAGATGTCCTCCACCGGGCCATCCATGCCCACCGCGAATCCCAGCCCCCAACCGTGACTCGGGATGGGCCCACCCAGGCGCATGGGGAGGAGCGCCTCGTCGAGCTGATTCGTGGTCATGGCGCGGACCGTCTCGGGGCGAAGGAGCCTCACGCCGCCCAACTCCCCCTCGTTGGCCAGCATCTGGGCGAAGCGGAGGTAGTCCGACGGTGTGGAGATCAGCCCCCCACCGCCCGAGTGCCACGAAGGCGGCTCGTTGAAGGGGCTGTCGTCGGCGGCGTCCACGGCCACGAGTCCGCCTCCCTGTCGAGTGTAGACGTCGAGGAGGCGATGGTGGTCCTCGGCGGCCACGTGGAATGCGGTGTCGTCCATCCCCAGCGGTCCGAAGATGCGGGTTCGGAAGAAGTCGCCCAGACTCGCCCCCGACACCACCTCCACCACCCGTCCCAGGACGTCGGTGGACATGCTGTAGTTCCAGAGCGTGCCAGGGTCGGCGAGGAGCGGAAGTCCCGCAACGACGTCCACCGTCTCTGCCAGCGTCCGTCCGGTGTCCATGTCCAGGGCCTGGAGTGCGTCGAGGTACATCCGGTCCACCGGCGTGTTGCCGAACATCCCGTACGTGAGGCCCGACGTGTGGCGAAGAAGGTCGCGGATGGTGATGGGTCCGGCGGGCGGCCGCAGACCACCGTCGTCGTAGACACGCACGTCCGCGAACGCCGGCAGGATCTCCTGCAGGGGCTGGTCGAGGCCCAGTTGCCCCTCCTCCACCAGCATCATCGCCGCCACGCTGGTCACCGGCTTCGTCATGGAGTAGATGCGGAAGACGTCGTCGCGCTCCAACGGATCGTCGCCGAGGACTCGCCACCCCTGCGCCTCCCAGTGGACGACGACACCGTCGCGAGCCACCAGCGTGACGATGCCTCCGGTGCGGCCTTCGTCGATGACCGACGCCATGGCCGGACCGATCTCGGCGAGGACGTCCGCCGACATCCCGACGTCTTCGGGCGAGCCCATGGTGATGGCCGGCCGGCGGGCATCCAGGGCACCGGCGTCGGGTGTCGTGCACGCCGCGGCTGCCAGGAAGGTGAGGCACGCGAGGCGCCCGAGCCTGCGGCGTGCGGCGGGCTGCGCCGTATGGGTGTCACACATCGCGAGCTCCAGGTGGAGGCGGCACGGTCGGGGTCGCCGAGCTGCGGCGGCCAGGTCGGGGCGGGCCGGTCGGGGCAGGCATCCGTGGGGAGCAACATCGGCGGATGAACGCCCGGCTGCCAGTCGAGGCCGCCTCGCCGCTCGCCACACCGCGTTCTACCTTGGCGTCCATGATTCCATCGACCCGAGGCTACCTCGCCCTGCTCCTCGCCTGCGCGGCGTGCGGCCAACCCGAGGCCGAGGAGCGCTACCGACCCGTGGCCGACGTCCAGGAGCTCATGTTCCACGTCGTCGAGCCGGCGGCTCAGACCTACTGGAAGGCCGTGGGTTGGGTGCTGGACGCGGACGGCGAGCACTACATCCATCCCACTTCGGAGGAGGAGTGGATCGCCGTGGAGAACGCGGCGTTCATGGTGGCCGAGTCGGGCAATCTGCTTCTCATGGGTGATCGCGCCCTCGACGACGAGGGTTGGGTCGCCATGTCCCAGGCCCTCGTGGAGATCGGCGAACGGGCGCTCCGCGCGGCCGAGGCCACCGACGAGCAGGCGGTCTTCGATCTGGGCGCCGAGATGTACTACGTGTGTTCCAACTGCCACGCCCGCTACTCCCCGGAGATCCTGCGGCCCAGCGATGAACGCTCGGTGCCCACCGAGGACGATGCGCCCGAGGGCCGCGCTTCCGGGGGCGGTGCCTCCGAGGGCGGTGCCTCCGAGGGCGGGGATATGCTTCCAGGGGAATCGGGCGGCCCGTGATCCATTCGTTTCTCGAATGGCTGGGCAGTACGAAGTGGAGCGTCGCCCTCCTGGAGTCCTACTATGCCTGGCCGCTGGTGGAGTCCACGCATGTCGTGACGTTGGCCCTCTTCGTCGGGACCGCGGTCATGATGGACTTGCGACTCGTGGGCGTGGCCTTCCGCGGCGTCCCGGTTTCGGCTTTCACCGGGAAACTCCTGCCGTGGACCCGTTTCGGCTTCGCCATCATGGTGGTCACGGGCCTGCTGCTCTTCTACTCGTCGCCCCTGCGCTATTACTACAACCTCTTCTTTCGCATCAAGCTGTTCCTCCTCGTGGTGGCGGGCCTGAACATCTGGCTCTTCCACACCCGCATCCATCGGACCATCCATCTCTGGGACGATGACTTCCGGGCCCCGCGGGCTGCGCGAATCGCCGGCATCGTGTCCCTCGTCGTGTGGACCGGTGTCGTGTTCTCCGGTCGGCTCGTGGCGTACAACTGGTTCGACTGCGACATCCAGCCCCAACCCGATTGGGTGAACCTCGTGGCCGGGTGCCGGCTGGAGGCGGAGCAGGTGGGTACGACCCTCGGTGGCTCGCCATGATGCCCCCTGAGTCGTGGATCGGCTTTTTCGAGTGGTGTGAGGCGACGTTCCTCGGAACGCTGGTCCGTGAATCGATCTGGCTCTTCCCCATCATCGAGGCCGTGCACCTGGTGGCCCTCTGCGTCATCGGCGGGTCCGTTCTCCTGGTGGACCTCAGGCTCCTCGGCGCTGGACTCACCGGCCATCGCCCTTCGGTCCTCGCCGACCACGTACGCCCGTGGCTTCTGGCCGGCCTGACCGTGATGCTCACGACAGGCGTGCTCCTCTTTCTGTCGGAAGCCATCAAGTGCTTCTACAACACGTCCTTCTGGGTGAAGATGGCGACGCTGCCCGTGGCCATCGTCTTCACCTTCGCCGTGAAGAACCGGGCGTTGGATGGACTCGACACGTCGGCACGGAGTCGGGTCTTGGGCGCGGTGTCCATCGCGCTCTGGTTCACGGTCGCCGCGGCCGGGCGGTGGATCGGCTACAGCTAGGCGGGGGCGACGAGGGGCGGGGTGGGGACGGCGCGGCGGTGGGTGGCGGTGGGTGGCGGCGCGACGCTGGCCAGGGTGGCGATCCGACCTTCGAGTTTCAGCTGAAACTCGCCGGCGGCGGCTGGGCGTAGACCCACACCTCTTCCCCCGTAGCCACTCGAGCGTGCACCCGCTCGTACTCCCGCGGCTCGTAGGCGTCGGCCCGGGCGAGCTCGTCGTCGGTGAGGTCGAGGACCATCCCCGCCACCCGATCCTCGCCGCCGCCCGTTTCAATGACGATGGCGTGGACTTCCGGGACCCCGTCCGCGATGAAGGCCGGGTCTTCGACGGTCACGGTGGAGAGGGTGAAGCCGACGAGCTCGGCTCTTCGTTCCCCGAGCAATCGACCGAACTCGGACCGCTGCACCTCCGGGTCCTGAAGGGTTCCGTAGACGAACAGCAGGGGCACGGGCCGGAGCTCAGCCCGTCTTCGCTAGTCTGCTGGCTTCCATGAGTCCTCTAGCAGCGTCCCTGAGCCCGCCGCGCGGCCATCATCTCCCGTTCGTAGGGAGCGCCCGTGCCCGACGACCCGAGGAAGATCTTGGTGCCGTCGGTGAACGTGATGTCCTTGCCGTTGGCCCGGGTCAGAGAGTGATCCTTCGCCTGATAGCCGTCGACGATGATCTCGGTGCCTGGGGTCAGGCAGTCGCGGCGGAGACCACGGCGGAGGAGGACGTTGGGCGTCCCTCCCTCGACCATCCAGACCTCACTGGTCCCGTCGTCTTTCTCGATCTCCACGTGGATCCAGGTGTGGGGGTTCACCCACTCGAGCTTCACGATCTCACCCCGAAGCTGGATGGGCGCGTCGCGATCGAACTCGGCGCCGAAGGCGTGGTGGGCCACCGCGGGGGCGGCCACCACCAGGGTGACGAGTCCGACGGCTAGCGCGCCGAGGGCGGCGATGGGGCGGCTTCTCATCGTTCTCTTCTCTCGTTCTGGTTCTGCCGGGCTTCTTCGGCACGGGCGCCGCGGAGGACGTTCTCCATGGCGTAATTCCCCTCGTGACAGGCGTATTCGTAGAGGAGTCCATCGAGGCGCTCGAAGGGGAGCTCGCCCCGGATGGGTTCGCTCCACACCAAGGGATCCTCGATGGTGAATTCGTAGTTGATGGTGTCGTCGTCCACGCGGGTGAGCCGCTCGGTGACCTTGATGGCTTCCGAGGGCCGGAACGACGCATTCGACATGCCGAGCAGTACCTGCTCAGGATGCATGTTGGTGGTTTCGATGACCAGCGTGTCGCCTTCCCAGTGGCCCCGGGAATCACCCATCCAGAGGCGGATGTGGTCCGGCAGCGGCTCGGGGTCGCCCATGTGAATGATGCGGACATCGTGGACCATCTCCGTGAGGATCATCACGTGGTCCGGCGTCTGCACGATGGTGTAGTTGTTGTTGTAGAAGTAGTTGGGCAGCATGGGTGGGCCGCCATTGGACCCGAAGGACATGATGCAGCGTTCGGCCAGGGGGCGGTTCTCCGGGTTGTCGTACGCACCGAACTGCCCGTCGAACTCTGCTCGCTCCCTCAGGCGCTGGCGACCGGCCTCCGAATACGCCGGTGGCCGACCGTTCTCCGGCCACGTGATGAGCGAGCTCCGGTGCTCTCCGTTGAACACAGCCACGTTGTCGCCGGCATCCACGAAGAACTGGTTGTAACCGCCGGTCCCGCCGGTGGCGGCGTCGAAGATGGCGTTGCCGGAGAACTCACCGCCCTCGGGAGGCGCCTCCCGGTCGGGGTCGCTGATCTCGTAGTCCTGGGCGATGAAGTCCTGGCGGCCCTCTTCCAGCGCCGTGACCTGATCGGGGGTAAGGACCAGATCCACCCCGTTGGGCCGAACGATGGGTGTCATGGTCGCATTGGACCAGTTGCCCTGAAGGTCGGGCCTTCCGTCAGGGAGTCGCGGGATGTCGGACTGGGCGCCGAGGGCGCTCGCCGAGGCGACGAGGGCGGCTGCGACGGCCCTGGCGCACAGCCCGCGGTGGCGAGTGCGAGTCATCGTCCTCCCTCCCGCCCGCGAATCGGATCCTTCCGGAGATGGCCGTACATGAGCTCCTCCACGAACTCGACGCACTTGAACTGACCCAGTCGCGCGTTGGGGTCGATGTTCCGGTACAGAGGCATGCGGATGGTCCACGGTCGCGAGTACGTCGCCGGGTCGTCGAGCCGGGCTTCATACATGATGTGGTTCGGGCTCACCATGGTGTAGCGCTCGGTGACCGTCAGCCCGGGTGAGTGGTGATTGCCGGCGCGGTCCAGCCACGTCTCTCCGTTGAACCCGTTCACCGTGACGACGAAGGTGTCGCCATCCCATGATCCCACGGACTGACCCATCCATGTGTCCACCTGGGGCGGGCCCGGATCCTCCAGGTACACGTCCCGCACCGCGCCGGCATACTCGTAGGCCATCGCGAAGCGCGCATCACTCTGGAAGATCTGGAACGGGAAGGGCATGTAGGTGGCCCTGGGAACGCCGGGCAGGTAGCACTTGATCTCGGGGTCACGCTCGAGCCAGTGCTCGCGGTTCTCGTCGCGCAATACCTGCGCGTCGGGCAGGTAGGGAATCACTCCTCCCTCCACCACACCGTATCCCGAAGGGACCGAGCCCACGGCGCCGAGCGCCACCACCTCGTTGGCGGGCACGGGCACGACGGGGCCGGGCTGCATGGCCAGCGCGGGCCGGGCGGTGTGGGGTTCGATGTCCCAGTGCGCGTTGCCCATGGCCTGCCAGATCCCGTTCATGTCCGGGTGGCCTGCCGGGGTCCTGGGGATCTCGCCGGACTGGGCCGCCACCGGTGGAGCGGCCAATCCCAGGAGGGTGACCATCGCGAGACCACAGGCCCTGGCGACGTGTCGCGGTGCGACTGTCTCGGAGTCGGGTCTCGTCACGTCGGCTCTCTGTCGTGGATGCGATCCGTGTTCTCCCCGGCCGGGGCCGGAGGCGAGAGCGCAATGTGCGAGACGAGCACCCCGTCTGCCAGTCGAGCGCGGAGGCGGACGGTCGATAGAAGAGAAGAGCCCCGACGGCCAATGGCCATCGGGGCTCTCGGTACTTGTCGGGCGTAGGAGGCGCCCGGCCCGTCAGGCCGTCAGTTCGAGCCCACCTGGAACGGGAGCGTGAGGAAGAAGATGATCTGGTCGAAATCACCGATGGTGAATCGCGCGCCCGCCGACGGACGGAAGGAGCCGGCATCGAAGGCGATGCCGCCACCCAGGTTCAAACCGATGTCGGTGCTGCTGGCGCTGCCGAGACCGCCTGCGTCGAAGGAGGCACGGGCGAAGTTCAGGCCGCCGAGGACGAAGGGCATGACGCTGGAATCTTCCAAGGGGAAGTCGTACGTGACGTTCGCGTTGATCTCGAAGTAGCTGAAGCCGTCCTGGCTCGGGAAGAAGATCAGGATCTCGCCGAGAAATCCGATGCCCTCTCCGAGACTCGGCGCGGCCTTGGAACCGGTCACGCCGATGCCGAAGTCCACCTCGTCGCTGAACGCGATCGTCGGTCCGACCTCCAGGCCCTGGGCGGCGACGCCGGATGCCCCTGCTGCGAAGAGTGCGGCGGTAGCAAATGCGGTAACGAGCTTCTTCATGGTCTCACCTTTTCGGAGGTAGACAGGTTCGTCGAGGGTGTCGTGCTTCGCATTACTGAACGGAGAATCTAACGAGGGCCCGCCAAGGTGGGGGACAATTTCTGCGCGCCGTCGGCCCACGGTCCGGATTTTCCCCAAGCACGAGGAGTGCATTACCGGACATCGGGTCGGCGCTGCCATCTCTAGCTTTGGCCCATGGGGAAACACGTCTATCTCTTCACCGAAGTCGACGAGGCTCAGGAGCATGTCGGAGGCGCCTGGGACGACGTGCGCACGTTGCTGGGAGGGAAAGGGGCCAACCTGGCGGACATGACGCGCCTCGGGGTTCCGGTGCCGCCGGGCTTCACGGCGACCACCGAGGCGTGCAACGCCTACCTCGACGCCGGGGGTGAGTTGCCCGACGGATTCTGGGAAGAAGAGCAGGCCGCGGTGGAAGCCGTGGAGAAACAGGCCGGCAAGCGGTTCGGCAACGTCGACGATCCCCTTCTCCTCTCGTGTCGGTCCGGGGCGAAGTTCTCCATGCCCGGCATGATGGACACCGTCTTGAACCTGGGCCTCAACGACGAGATCGCGTCGGCCCTCGCCGGACGTACGGGAGACCCCCGCCTGGCGTACGACCTCTATCGGCGCCTCCTCCACATGTTCGGGACCGTCGTGCTGAACATCGACGACTCCGCCTTCGAACGCGTACTCGAGCACCGGAAGCGAGATCGCGGCGTCGACCTCGATGCCGAGCTCGATGGCGACGACTGGCTCGCGATCTGCGACGGCTTCAAGGCGGTCATCCGTACGTTTGCAGGCCAGGAATTCCCTCAGGACCCCAAGGAGCAGTTGCTCGCCGCGACGGAAGCCGTCTTCCGGTCATGGAACGGGAAGCGTGCCGTGGACTACCGGCGCGCCTCCGGCATCCCCCACGACCTGGGAACGGCCGTCAACGTCCAGATGATGGTCTTCGGCAACCTGAGTGAGGACTCCGCCACCGGGATCTGCATGTCGAGGAACGGCACCACCGGAGCCCCGGAGCTCGAGGGTGACTTCCTCGAGAATGCACAGGGCGAAGACGTCGTCGCCGGCACCCGCGCCACCCACGACCTCTCGGTCATGGCGGATCGGATGCCGGCCATCTACGACCAACTCCGCTCCATCGCCCAGGAGTTGGAGCGCCGTCATAGGGACATGCAGGATCTGGAGTTCACCATCGAGTCCGGCACGCTCTGGATCCTCCAGACGAGGAACGGCAAGCGGACCGCCGAGGCCGAGGTGCGCATCGCCGTGGACATGGCGAACGAGGGCCTCATCGAACGCCATGAGGCCCTCCAGCGTGTGACGACCGATCAGATCGAGGTCTTCCTGCACCCGAAGCTCGACCCGACGGTCGCCTCCAAGTCGCCCGTCCTCGCGAAGGGCCTGGCCGTGTCTCCCGGTGCGGCCGTGGGGCAGATCGTATTCGATGCCGATACCGCGGAGCGCGCCGCAGCCGACGGGCGTCGGGTGATCCTCGTGCGGCCGGACACCAAGCCGGACGACGTCCACGGGATGTTGGCGGCGCGAGGCATTCTCACCAGCCGTGGTGGTCGCACCAGTCACGCCGCCCTGGTGGCCCGCCAATTCGGCCGGCCCGCCGTGGTGGGGGTGACGGACATGGAACTCGACGTCGTGGGAGGCGAACTCACGGTCGGGGACCAGACACTCGTGGAGGGCGACTGGATCTCCCTGGATGGGACGCGAGGACTGGTGTACGCCGGTGAGATTCCCGCAGTCACCGCGGATCTGGACAATGCCTCGCTGGCGACGCTCCTCTCCTGGGCCGATGAGGTCCGGGTCCTGGGGGTCAGGGCCAACGCCGACTATGCCGAGGATGCGGAGCGCGCCAGGTCCTACGGCGCCGAGGGCATCGGCCTGTGCCGTACCGAGCACATGTTCTTCGAGACCGATCGCCTGCCCATCGTCCAACGGATGATCATGGCGGCCGACCCGACCGACCGTGAGGAGGCGTTGGCGGAGCTCCTGCCCCTGCAGCGGGGCGACTTCGAGGACCTCTTGCGAGCCATGGAAGGGCTGCCGGTCATCATCCGACTCATCGACCCGCCCCTCCACGAGTTCCTCCCCGACCACGACGAGTTGGTCCGGGACCTCGCCGATCTGAAGGTCCAGCTACAGCATCTCCACACCCTTTCGGAGATCGACGACACGCTTGGCGAGATCGCCGTGAAGCAACGCTACCTCGAGCGCGTCGAGGTGCTGCGCGAGGAGAACCCCATGCTCGGCACCCGAGGTGTCCGCTTGGGCATGCTCATCCCCGGGCTGGTGCGGATGCAGGTCCGAGCCGTCTTCGAGGCCGCTTGCGCCCTGGCCGCCGATGGTGTCGACGTTCACCCGGAGGTGATGGTCCCGCTGGTCTCGCACGTCGCCGAGTTGAGTCGCACGCGCGAGGTCCTCGAGGCCGAGGCACGCCAGGTCATGGAGGAGCGAGGCATCGAGGTGCCCTACCGCTTCGGCTCCATGATCGAGATCCCCAGGGCCGCCCTGACGGCGGCGAGCCTCGCCGAGTTCGCCGAGTTCTTCTCCTTCGGTACGAACGACCTCACGCAGACTACCTTCGGGGTTTCCAGAGACGATGCCGAACGGGGGTTTCTGGTCGAGTACCTCAAGTCCGGCGTCTTCGCGGCCAACCCCTTCGAGACCATCGACGAAGAGGGAGTCGGCCGCCTGATGGAGTGGGCCAAGACCGAAGGCGTGCGTGTGCGCCCCGAGCTGGAGGTGGGCATCTGCGGAGAGCACGGTGGTGATCCCGGGAGCATCGACTTCTGCCACCGCCTGGGGCTCGACTACGTCTCGTGTTCGCCGTTCCGGGTTCCCGTGGCTCGGTTGGCCGCGGCCCACGCGGCCCTCAAAGACTGACGGCCAACGTCACGGGGTGAAGTCGCTGTCCTCGGCCACCGCTCCCGCGAAGGCTGCCAGAAGGTCCGCGCACCGATCCAGGTCGTCCAGCGACACCGTCTCCACGGCGCTGTGCATGTACCGATTCGGAATCTGGACCAGCCCCGTCGCCACGCCCGCCCGGGTGATCTGAAGGGCGTTGGAGTCGTTGGGCGCCGCGCGGCCCAGCGCCGCCACCTGGTGAGGGATCTCCCCTTCGTCCGCCACCTTCATGAGGATCTCGTGCACCCGGGGATTCACGTTGGGTCCACGAAGGATGACCGGGCCATCACCCAGCGCGATATCGCCACGCTGCCGCTTGTCGATGCCAGGACAGTCGGTGGCGTGGGTGACGTCCACGGCGATGGCGACGTGGGGGTCGACGCCGTACGCCGCCGTCCTCGCCCCCCGCAGCCCGATCTCTTCCTGGACGGTTGATGCCGCCACCAGGGTGCAGTCGACCCCGCTCTCCATCGCCCTCCGGAACGCCTCGATGACGACCCATACGCCGGTCCGGTTGTCCATGGCCGGGGCGTTGGCGATGCCGTTGCGCATCTCCTGGAGTCCCAGGGCCACGGTGACGGGGTCGCCGATGGTCACGTCGGCCCGGGCGTCGTCCGCGTCCTTGGCTCCGATGTCGATCCACATGTCCTTCACATCGACGACCTTCTTCTTCTCGTCGGGGGTGAGGAGGTGAATGGCCTTTCGCGAGATCACGCCGGGGACCTCGCCTCCCGCCGTCCAGACGGTCACGCGCTGCCCCACCAGTTGCTGCGGGTCCCAACCGCCCACCGTCTGGAAGTAGACGAAGCCCGAGTCGTCGACGTGGGAGACCACCATGCCCAGCTGGTCACAGTGGCCGTCGAACATGAGACGTAGGCCTTTGCCGGGATTCCCGGTGACCAGGACGTTGCCGTGGAGATCCGTCCTGACGTCGTCGGCGACGTCACCTACGTAGTCGCGCACCACCTGCTGGACGGACTGTTCATATCCGGAGACACCGGGCGTCGAGAGGAGGCTTTCCAGGAAGGACTTGGATGCGCTGTTCACGAATGCTCCAGAGGATTCACGTGAGGGGGGCCGCCGTCCGGAGAAGCTACAACCAACTCTTCAGCTCGTCCGAGTACCGGTTGTAGAGGAGGGCGATGCCCACGAGGACGAGGCCGAGGATGAGGAAGGCGCCGATCCTCGCCGTGTCCGAGAGACCGATGGTGTCGACCACGAAGACCCGCGCGATGCAGATGACGAGCACCGCCAGCGCGACCCGGCGGTAGACCGCCGACCGGACGCCGAACGCCGAGGCCATGAGGAGGCCACCCCAGACCGACCAGCCCACCGTCGTCCACACCCCTCCGACGAGGTCCGACGCCTGGAGGATCACCATACCGGAGAGCGTGGCCGCGATGACGAGGCCTACGAGGAGCGCAGGGAACGACGATTCGGGGCCGTCTTCCGGCGGCACCAGCCGGGTATGGGCGACCCGCTCCGTGACCAGCGTCAGCGCCGCGAAGGCCATGAGGAGGACCGTCGCGGTCTCGATGCCGGGGGCCATCGTCGCCCCGTTGAAGAGGAAGTGGACATGCCAGGCGGCGGCCGCGAGGACGGCGGCGACCACGGGGCGGACCATCGATCTCTGTCGACCGGCCAGGGCCAAGGCCAGGCCGACGAGTGCCGGAACGAAGTAGACCCAGCCCACCGACGTGAGCTCGGCCGCCACCGCCCCGACGGTGAGGAGCCCGAGGAGGTAGGGCATGTAGACGGGCAACGACGCCTCGATCTCGTCGGAGGTCTCCAGACCCGTGAGTCCCTTCGGGGGATCGACGTAGCGGTCCATCCCCCAACCGATGCCGAAGGGCACGACGGCCAGGAAGACGCCTACCAGCCACGACGACAGCGCGGGGTGTTGTGCCCCCATGAGCTGCGGCATGGCGAACAGCGAGACGTTGAGGAAGACGAAGGCGCCCCCGAACAGGACGGTGAAGCCCGTCACGGTGAGGCCCTTGTACCGGTAGAACCCGAAGAGCCCGAAGAGTACCGACGCCCAGATCCACGACCACGCGGGCTGCATGAAGACCGTGGTCGACTGTCCGGTCAGCACGAGGACCAGGAGCCCCGCGGCCACGTACATGCCCATGGCCAGCCGATCGGGAGCCTCCGGCGCTCCCGCGGCCTCGTCCAACTTCAACTGGACCGCCATCACCCCCGCCGGAAGGAGCATCCAGAGGAGGTACGTGGTGAGGGACCCCGCGAGGCCTTCGGCGGCGAAGAGGGCCGCCAGAAGGACGAAGCCTGCGATGGTGCGCGCGTGGGTCTTCGGAGTGGACTCGGCCGCCAGGGCCTCGACGTGCGGCGCCCTGAAGACCAGGAGCAGGGCCGCCACCAGCGATCCCATGGCGGCAGGCCACATGGGGTCGGGGTCCACGGTACCCGTGGCCAGGAGGAGTCCCACCGCGACGGTGGATACCGCGAAGAGAAGCGTTGCCCGGCCCCGAGCCAGCACGAGGAGCGTGAGTCCGATGGAGACGGCAGCCAGGAACGCACCCCAGCGCCAGCTGGCCGAGAGGTACTCGGTGACCTCGCGGAGGACGACCACGCCGCCGAGGACGGCGTGGATCTGTGGGAGGAACGGGACCTCGTACCAGCTCTCCTCCAGGTCCGCCTTGACGAGGTAGACCAGGGCCACCGCCAGACCGCCGACGAAGGGGCCGAAGCCTGGCGCCGGCGGCGGGTAGGAGAAGTAGTGGATGAAGGCCGCGCCCATCATCGCCTGGGACAGCAGGTAAAAGACCCTGAGTCCCGTCCGGTGTGCGGTGATGAGCAGGAGGAGCGCCTGCGACGCCAGGACCAGGTTGAGCACCAGTGCATCGAGGGCGGCGAAGAGCCCGATGGTCCACAGGATGGTCCCGAAGACCGGATAGAAGACCCAGTCCTTGTGGCTCGCTCCCCTGTATAGCCAGGCCAACGCACCCTGGAGGGCACCCAGCGTCAGGTAGTACCACTCCACCGACTCCACCATGGCGCCGGAGGCCAGGTAGAGGAACGTGGTGAGCGAGACGTAGAGGACCAGGTTGGCCGGGCCCATGGCACGGGCGTCGCGAAGCCGCTTCGCGCCCTCCTCGCCTTCACCCATCGCCGGCTGGCGATGCCACCAGAGAAGGTCGGCGACCAGGAAGATCACGTAGTACGAGGTGAGGAACGCCAAGCTCAGCCAGAACCCCTCGTTGCCAACCGGCGCTTGGCGGTCGGCGAGCATCCAGAGGAGGTGGGCCCCGTACGACGCCGCCACCCCCAGGAGCCCCAGTTGCACCCACCCGTGGCGCAGCAAGAGCGCCAAGGCCGTGAGGGCGAGGAAGGCGATCATCACCAAGGAGTAGATGTCGGCCGCCCCCGCCGAGACCTGCGCCGACACGTGGCCCAGCACGATGGCCAGCATCGCCGTGGACTCGGACTTCCACCGTTCGGCGGCCACCAGAACCGACAGCATGCTCAGCGCCATCCACCCGATGGAGACCGGCATCGAGACGGCCTGCATTGCCGGGACGAAGTGCGCCGCGAACGCCACGAAGAAGCCGAAGGCGAGGCCTCCCGCCATGACGGGCTTGGCGAACCGATCCAGCTTGGGCTCGAAGAACTTGCCCAGGGCGAAGAAGCCGATGGCGCCGGCGTAGGCCAGCGCGACCTTGGCCATGGGAGAGAGTTGGGGCGCCACCAGGCGGGCGAAGAGTGCCAAGGCGATGGCGAGGATGCCGAGGCCCGCCCGGAGCAGCCATTTCCCACCGATGGCAGCTTCGACATCGAGGCCGGCTGCAGGGGGTGGCGGCGTCGGATCGGCGGGTGGGCGCTTCGTGCGGCCTTCGGCGGGATCTCCCGTCCGCGGATCTCCCGTTCGCGGATCTCCGGTTCGCGGATCTTCGGTGGCCTGCTGGTCGGATGAGCGGGCCCGCTGCCCACGCGGCCCGGCGCCCGCGGCCTCCTGATCGGGGAGAGGTGGCGGGGTGGCGGGGTCGGAGTGGGGTGGCCGCGCGCCGGCTGGCGGGGTCGTGCCGTGAGGCGGTGCCTCCGTCTGCGGGATCGGCGGTGGGGTGGTGCGAGAGGCGGCCGGGCGTTCGGGGCGGCGGTCGGTGGTGCGTGGCCGCGCAGACGCTCCTGCCGCAGCGCGCTCTCCCCCAGCTGCCGGCTCTCCGGCGGCCGCCCGGGTCGCCCGCGTGGCTTCCCTCCGCTTCAGGGCGGCGATCTCCTGCTCCAGCGCCTTGATGGAAGCGTCGAGTTTCCCGATCCGGACCAGCGCCCAAGCCAGCCCGACGGGGACGGCGAGCACGATGAGGACGACGACCCCGATGATTTCCAATGCGGCTCCCCGTTCGATGAGGACGGCACTCGTATCGTAGGATGCGCCGATCCGGGTTGCCACCATTGCGTAACGAGCCTCACGTGGCCGACCTTCGCGCGATGAAACAACGAGGAAGGCCCCGAGCCGCGCCGAAGCCCACTTGGATTCCGGTCGTGGCGCTCGGCCTCGCCGCCGGGTGCTCCGCGCCGGATGGCCCGGCGTCCTCGGCCGTCTCCGGAGGCTCGAGTGCTTCCCCGGCGCTGCCCACCGCCCTCTGGCACGATGTCACCGACGAGCTCCTCGACTCCACCGGCGAGTGGACGAACAAGGTCGAGCTGGCGGACCTCGACGGAGACGGGCGCCTCGACCTCCTCTTCGCCAACGGCGGCGACTACTCCTCGCCCGGTGAGCCGGAGATGAACCGTGCGTTCTACGCTCGGGCGGGTGGTCCGTTCGAGGAGGCCACGGCCAGGGTATTCGGGACGTCGCCCGATCTGACCCGGGTCATCAAGGTGCGGGACCTGACGGGCGACGGTGCCGTGGATGTCTTCGTGGGCAATACGTACCAGACGCTCAGCCGACTCTTCGTGGGTGACGGTGCGGGTGGGTTCGTCGAGGAGACGTCTGCGCGACTCCCGGCCGCCCTACTCAGCCTGGGCGACGCCGAGGCCGGGGATGTCGACGGGGACGGCGATCTCGATCTGGTTCTGGCCGACTGGGGCCCGGGCAACAACATGAGCAACGACGGCGGGCGGACCCGGCTCTGGCTCAACGACGGGGCGGGGCGCTTCACCGACGCCACGGCCGCTCGCATGCCGGACGTGCGGGTGCGTTTCTCGTGGGATTTGGAGCTGGTGGACGTCGACAACGATCTCGACCTCGACGTCCTGGTTTCGTGCAAGCGCTGCGCCGGAGGATTCCTCTTCCGCAACGACGGGTCCGGGACCTTCGAGGCGGACCGGAGGGGGCTGCCCCAGTACACGAACAACTACGAGTACGAGGCCATGGACCTGGATGGCGATGACTTCCTGGACCTCGTCACCATCAATGATGGGGACATCGTCGACGGCGTGGGTTCGAGTCGCCGGGAGCACGTCTTCCGAAACGACGGGGAGGGGCGATTCCGCGATGTCACTGACGCCTGGTGGCCCGACGCGGAAAACCCCGGCTTCGACGACAACCTCGTGACGTACCTCGACTACGATTCCGACGGCGACGCCGACTTCCTGATCGGTTCGTTGAGCGGGCCGGATCGATTGATGATCAACGACGGCGCGGGCCGACTGACCGTCGCTCTCGACGTCTTCGAGGGCGCGGAGACGCCTGGCACCCTCGGCATGTCCATCGGTGACGTGGACGGCGACGGCCGCATCGACGTGGTCCAGGCCCAGGGCGAGCATCCGACGGCCATCCAGGAGCGGGTCTTCTCGGGACGGGGGCTGGCGCCGGATACGCAGCCGCCGGTGGTGACGCTGGTGACGGTGGCGCCTTCGGGTGGGGTGTCTCCCGCGTCGTCGGGCGGGACGTCGACGGGCGAGCTGCTCGTCCGGGCCCGAATTCACGACCGGAAGAGCCCCATGCAGCCGACGGACTTCGAGAGCGTCCAGGTCCGCTACGGCCTCATGGACGCCCCGACGTCGGCCCCCATGACCTGGTACGGGGAGTTCCTCTGGAGGGCCGTCGTGCCGCCGGAGGCGGAGAACGTCGAGGTGTGTGCGACGGATGCGGCGGGCAACGAACGGTGTGAGAGGGCGGGGGGGTAGCGAAGCGCACCGTCTCCCTGGCGCGTCCCCCTCGCCCCTGAGCATATTCGCGCCATGCAGCCCGACTCCACCCTGGGGTCGTGACCCCGCACCCCGCCAATCAGCATGAAGCTTTCCGTCGCCCTCCCGGCGCTCGCCGCCGGTGTGGCTGCTCTCGTGTGGGCCCCTGACGTCGCTGGTCAGTCCGCCGACGACTTCTTCGAATCGCGGGTCCGACCGGTCCTGGCCCAGAAGTGCGCCGATTGCCACTCGGAACGTCGTCGTCGCGGTGGCTTGAGGGTCACGTCGCTGGAAGACCTCCTCAGGGGTGGGCGCTCGGGTCCGGCCATCGTGCCGGGCGATCCCGACGCGAGCCTCCTCATCCAAGTGGTGCGTCACGAGGTCGAGGACCTGGAGATGCCCCAGGATGCCGACCCGCTGTCGGCACGTGAGATCGAGGGGCTGGCGGAGTGGATCCGTATGGACGCTCCCTGGCCGGAGGCGGCTGCCGAGATCGTGCTGGCTGCCGCTACGGCGTCGGAGGGCCTGTCACCCGGCGCACAGATCTTCGTCGATCGCGTCCGGCCGATCCTGGAGCAGAAGTGCTTCTCGTGCCATACCGACGATGAGCGCGGCGGCCTTCGACTGGACTCTCGCGACCGCGTCCTGGCGGGAGGTGGGCGCGGCCCGGCGGTCCTCCCGGGTAACCCGGAGCAAAGCCTTCTGGTGGCGGCCGTCCGCCACGAGAGCGACGACCTGCAGATGCCCCGCAATGGCGACCCACTGAGCGAAGCCGAGATCGAGGGCATCGTCGAGTGGATCCGCGCCGGCGCCGAGTGGGCGGACGTGGCTGCGCCTTTGGCCATCCCGCGCCGGGGCGTGACGGCCGAGGAGCGAAGCCATTGGTCGTTCCAGCCTCTCGCTCGACCCGATGTCCCGTCGGCCTCCAGCGAGTGGGCCGAGACGGAGATCGACCGCTTCGTCCTGGCGGCGCTCCAGAAGCAGGGGCTGACGCCGGTGGGGCCTGCCGACAAGCGCACGCTCATCCGCCGGGCGACCTACGACCTCATCGGGCTTCCGCCGACGCCGGAGGAGATCGACGCCTTCCTGGCCGACGACTCGCCGAACGCCTTCGAAACGGTGGTGGACCGCCTGCTCGCGTCGGAGCATTACGGCGAGCGATGGGGCCGTCACTGGCTCGACGTCACGCGCTTTGGCGAAGACGATACCCGCGGCCTCGCCCCTGACGGATCCGGGCGTGAGCGCTACCCCATGGCGTACGTCCATCGGGACTGGGTGGTGGACGCCTTCAACGACGACATGCCCTACGACGACTTCGTCATGGCGCACCTGGCCGCCGATCTCATGCCGGCCGAGAAGCGCGACGAGATGCTTCCGGCGTTGGGCTTCCTGGGACAGGGGCCCTGGTACTACGACATCGCCGATCCGGTCATCGCCCGCGCCGACGAGCGCCACGACCGTGTCGACGTGACGACCCGCGGGTTCATGGGGATCACCGTGGGATGCGCCCGCTGCCACGATCACAAGTACGACCCCATCGGGACCCACGACTACTACGCCATCGCAGGCATCTTCGACAACGCCAACTACTACGAGTACCCGGTGGCGGACTCGGCGACGGCGGCGGAGTTCAAGGCCGAGCAGGACTTCATCAAGTCCATGAAGGAGGGGCTCGGCTCGTACCTCTCCACGGAGAGCGACCAGCTCGCCACCGTCCTCTCGCTCCAGACGTCGCGGTACATGATGGCCGCGTGGAAGGTCACTGGTAAGGAGCAGCTTCCGGTGGAGGCCGCCGCGGCCCGGGACCGCCTCGACCTGGAGGTTCTGCGTCGATGGATTCGCTTCCTGGCGAAGGAGCCCAAGCACTACCCGTACGTCGTGCCGTGGCAGGAGATGGTCGCCGACGAGGGTGGAACCGAGGAGCGAGCCCAGGAGCTCGCCGACGAGTTCCAGCGACTGGTCCTGGAGATCGTCGCCGAGCGCGACAAGCTGGAGGAGTACAACCAGAAGCTCATCGCCCGGGGCACATCGCTGGAGGAGACGAAGTCGACGCCCATGCCCAACGGCTTCGAGAGCTTCTTCGACGAACACCAGCTGGAACTGAAGACGATGGATCGGGAGAAGCTCAACCTCCTGGCCGACCTCTTCTTCCGTGATCTGGACAACGAGCTCGACACCTTCTTCCCCCAGCCCGGTGTCTTCCGTTTCCGGGGATGGGGCCTGGAGCGTCAGCTCAGTCGGGTGGCCCTCGACCACGTGGAGACCATGCGCGAAGAGATCGAGGAACTGGAAGAAGATCTTCCCGACCTCGCCTTCGTCATGGGTGTCGAGGAGAAGGACGAGGACGACATGGAGGACATCGGCCTCCACATCCGCGGCGATCCGCGGACCCTGGGTCAACGGGTGCCTCGCGGCTTCCCCCACGTACTTCAGGACGCGACGCCCGAGCGCTACACCGAGGGCAGCGGTCGTCTGGAGCTGGCGAGGGACATCGCCGGCCATCCCATCACGGCGCGGGTCATCGTGAACCGGGTCTGGGCCTGGCACATGGGCGAGGGGATCGTTCGCACCCCCAGCAACTTCGGGTTCGCCGGAGAGCCGCCGACCAACCCCGAGCTTCTCGAGTACCTCGCCGCGGACTTCGTGGAGAACGGCCACTCCATCAAGCGCCTCCACAAGAACATCATGCTGTCGTCCGTCTATCGTCTGGCCGCCGACGACAACCCCCAGTACGCCAGCATCGATCCCGAGAACCGCCTTTTCTGGCGATTCAACCGCCAGCGCCTGGGGGCCGAGGCCATCCGGGACGGACTGCTGGCCGTCTCCGGTGAGCTCGACCGGGACGTGGGTGGGAAATCACTGCAACTCGACGACGAAGACAACGACCGCCGGACCCTGTACTCGGAGGTGAGCCGCTTCCAACTCCACGAGTACCTCCAGACGTTCGACTTCCCCAACCCGAGCCTCACGGCCGAGAAGCGCTACGCCACCAACGTGCCGCTCCAGAGCCTGTACTTCATGAACTCGGACTTCGTCCATCGGCAGGCCGACGCGTTCGTAAGGCGGCTGGCGAAGGAGACGTACGAGGAGACGGCGAGCGCCACCGAGGGATCGCGCGCCGCGCAGGCCGGCGAGGACGATGACGATGATGATGACGCCGCCGAGCCGCCGCCGGAGCGCTTCGACCATCGAGCCATGATCGAGGCCGCGTACCCCCTCCTCTACGGGCGGGACGTGACGGAGGCGGAGGCCACCCTCGGCCTCGAGTTCATCGAGAGCCAGAAGGCCGAGCACCTGAAGGACGAGTTGGCGAAGCTCGTCGCCGACGAGGATGACCAGGAGGACGGAGCCGCGGCCTCGGACTCGGCTAGCCCCGGGGCTGCTA
Organism: Phaeophila floridearum; assembly: GCA_036784835.1. Classification (NCBI taxonomy): domain Eukaryota; kingdom Viridiplantae; phylum Chlorophyta; class Ulvophyceae; order Ulvales; family Phaeophilaceae; genus Phaeophila; species Phaeophila floridearum. Next base: position 46,411 of record JAYMFU010089853.1, read on the forward strand.
CCGGTGGTGGCAACAACGGTGGAGCGCCGAGCAGCGCGGCAGCGGCCGGCTCCGAAGCCGCCGACGGTGGCTCGGCCTCCGAGCAGGAGCTACAGCGTGAGCTCGCCGAACGCCGTGCCGCCCACCGCGCCTGGATCCAGTACGCCCGGGCGCTCTTCAGCGCCGCCGAATACCGCTTCATCAGCTGACCCGATTCGCCGGGGGCGCCCCGGCGAGACACGACGAACCGAGAAACACATGGCCCACGGACACGGACACGACGACCACCACCATCATCACGGGTGCGGCTTCGTCGCGGGACCGCCGCAGACGCGCAGGCAGGCGCTCAAGACCATGGGCGCCGGATTCGGCATGATGGCCTTCGCCCAGATGATCGGGGCGTCCATCGCCGAGGCCGCCAGCCCAATCCGCTCGGCCATGGGGAGTTGGATTCCCAAGCCACACTTCGCCCCCAAGGCGAAGAACGTGATCTTCCTCTTCATGAACGGTGGGGTGTCCCAGGTCGACACCTTCGACCCCAAGCCCGAACTCGATCGATACCACGGGCAGCCCATCCCCACCGGCGAGATCAAGACGGAGCGCAAGACGGGCGCCCTCATGAAGTCGCCGTTCGAGTTCCAGCGCTATGGGGAGTCGGGGATCGCCGTCAGCGAGCTCTTCCCCCACGTCGGTTCGGTGGCCGACGACATCTGTGTGATCAACTCGATGTACACGGACATCCCGAATCACGAGCCGTCGCTGCTCATGATGAACACCGGCCACATTCAGCCCGGGCGTCCGTCCCTGGGATCGTGGCTCACCTACGGGCTCGGCTCCGAGAACGAGAACCTGCCGGGCTTCGTCGTGCTCTGTCCCGATCAGCCCACCGTCGTCGGGCCGCCTCTGTGGAGCAACGGTTTCCTGCCGGCCATCCACCAGGGCACGTACATCTCGGACAAGATCCCGCGGCTCGAAGACGACTTCGACCCCTACGCCCTCATCCCCAACATCCACACCGACGCCGTCGACCTCGACGACCAGCGCCGTGAGGTGGATCTGGTGGAGCAGCTCAACCGCATGCACCTGGAGCGCCTCGAGCAGAAGGACGAGGAGATCGAGGGCGCCATCGAGGCCATGGAGACGGCGTACCGGATGCAGACCGAGGCGCCCGAGGTCTTCGACATCCGCAAGGAGACCGACGCCACTCAGAGGCTGTACGGCCCTGGCAGTACGGCCCGTGGCTGTCTCATGGCGGTGCGCCTCATCGAGCAGGGCGTCCGCATGGTGCAGGTCTACTACGCCAAGGGCGATCCGTGGGATCACCACGGCGACATCATGAACCACAGGGTCAACGCCCGGCACTCGGATCAGGCGTTCGCCGCCGTCGTGAAGGATCTCAAGTCGCGAGGTCTATTCGACGAGACACTGGTGGTGTGCGGCACCGAGTTCGGACGCACGCCGGTGCTGGAGACGGGCGGCGGAAACGCCGGCGGGCGGGTCACCAACGGTCGAGATCACAACCCCTTCGGCTTCTCCATCTGGCTGGCCGGTGGTGGCGTGAAAGGCGGCATGACCTACGGGCGCACCGACGACTTCGGCTTCAAAGCCGTGGAGAACCCCGTGCACATCCACGACCTCCACGCGACGATCCTCCACCTCATGGGCATCGATCACACCCGGCTCACCTATAGCTACAGCGGGCGGGACTTCCGCCTGACGGACGTGGCGGGTGAAGTGATCCACGACATCATCGCCTGAGCCGCCCGCGACGGGACGTGAGTTGCCATCGTGAATGATCGGCCGGCACTCGAGATCGTCGAGTCCGCTTGGAGCGCACGGCGGGCGGCCTTCGATCTTCCTGTGGTCGAGCAGCGCGCGGCGCTGGCGGCGGTGCGGGAGGAGCTGGAGCGGGCGGCAGACATGCTTCGGAACACGAATCAGACGGGTCACTACGCCCATGCCCTTCACCTCAGCGCCCACGTGGCCATGGACGTGGGAGATCTCGAGGCTGCGGAGACCGGATGGCGGGAGGCCGTCGAGCTCCTGCGAGGGTCAGGCGAGCCGCTGCAGCTGGCCCACAAGGTTCGCCATCTCGGAGACCTCGAGATGTCGCGAGCGAATCTCGAGGAGGCCGGTCGGCACTACGCCGAGGCGTTGGCGCTGTACCGGGAGCACTCTGGCGCGGCCGGCCTCGACTACGCCAACCTGGTGCGAAAACTGGGGATCCTCGCGGAGAAGCGGGGCGACGCGGTCCGAGCGCGCGCCTGGTGGTCGGAGGCGCGGGAGCTCTACGCGAAGCTCGGTGTTGCCGAGGGCGTGACCGAGGCGGACGAACGGTTGGCAGCGCTGGCCGGGTAGATGGCCGCGTTTCAGCTGGAACGTGTTCGGCGCCGGGGACACACGCGTTTCAGCTGAAACGCCACTGTTACTCGCGCCCCAATGTCGTGTCGAGCAACACGACCCGCGGGCGTCCCGATCGCTGAAAGAGGCTTCGGGTGCTGTGGTTCCGCCATGTCAGCCAGGGGGCTTCGGGGTCACCGGGGCCGAAGTCGTCCACCAGCGCCGCGGCGAGGGACTCCGTGTCGGTGCCCTCAGGATATCCGACCTGGATCTCGAAGATGCGACCGTCCGGGGTCTGTCGGATCAAGATCCGCTCGGCGCCCGCCCAGGGCCCGGAAGGCACCAGCCCGGAGACCCAGCCGCCAGGACCGACGCGCTCATCCGGATCGAGGCCGTACTCGTCGGGCAGAGGGTGCCCAAGGGCAAGTGGGGGACCCCCGTCACCGGGGACAGCTCGTGGTGCCGGCGGGTCGGCAGAAGCAGGAATCGGCGGTTCACTGGCGCAGTCCACTTCCACGAGGAGTGCGTCGCGGTCGTAGCGCTGTGTGCCACCGTTGTCCGTCACGTACTCGACCGTTCCCGTCCATCGGCTGCCAGCTTCGACAAAAAGCCCCCTCACGCCGCTGAAACCATCGGTGAGAGAAAGACGGAGCGTGTCACCCTCGACCCTCCAGACCCGGTAGCGCCGAGGCACGGGAAGGGCGCCCGCCGGGACCTCGACCCGGTTCCAGTCGGCGTCCCGATCGGAAGGCCCACCGTCGAGGAGCAAGCGAGGGGGAAAGAGCCGCGTTTCGTGATCGGGCCCCGGCGGTGGCGGCGGATCATGGGGCACCAGGTGCGTCCCTGCGATGGGCCTCCAAGGACCGAAGCTGCTGTCGAAGCATCGGCCGACAAGCTGCCCGTGGACTACCGCCGCGCCCAGCGCGAGGAGCCCGAGAACGAGGCACGAGGTGCGCGCGGTGCCCTTCAGTTCGCTCCCCGCCATTCCTCGAGGAAGCTGTCGGCACACTGCTCGCCGAGCCGGAACATGACGTGCAGTTGCTGCACGGTGTAGCTGCCGACGCCGCTCTTGATCCACGTGATGACGGGTGCGCCGTCGACGCCGGGCTCTTCGGTCTGGACCCGGAGCGAGTACACGATGAGTCCGGTGTCGTAGAAGGTGTCGACGTGGCAGGTCACGGTGACGGCGGCTCCGTCCACGACGCTCGGCGCAGCGTCGGCCTGGGCGATGGCGTCGCGGAAGGATGCCTCCAATGCCTGGAGGAACTGACCCGCGGTGGCACCGCCAGCCTCGACGGTGATGAGCTCGTCCCAATCGGCTTCGGCGCGCGTCTGGACCTCCATGAGCCCGGCGAGGCGCGTGGGGTCGGCCACGGGCTGGCCCTGGACGGCGGCCGGCAGGCACGCAGTCGCCAGGAGGCCGGTGAGGGCCAACACGCCGGGGATCGGGGAAGACGTCAAGAGCCGGGCAGGGAAGGGATTGTGGGTGTCTCCGGTAGCTACCCGGTCACCGCAGGAAGGTGGCGTGCGACCGACGTGTGGTGCGCGACGCAGATGGGATGGCTGCCTTGGCCCACAGCAGGTGTCTCCGGCCGCGACTTGCCAATTTTGTACAAAAATTACATCCTGTACCGATACGACCGACCCCGACCATATCGACGCACCCGGAGTCAGCATGGAAGAGATCACCACGGCCGAGACCCGAAAGCACATGGCGGAGCTGCTCAACCGCGCCGCCTACGGAGGCGAGCGATTCGTCGTCACCCGCCACGGCAAGGAGCTGGCGGCCATCGTACCTCTCTCGGACGTCACCCTCCTCGATCGACTCCGCTCTCTCCTCGATCGGAAGGATTTCGAGGCGGCGGTGGAGGAGGTTCGTACGGCTGGCACGCGCTCCTGGGACGACGTTCGCAGAGACCTGGACCTCTGAGGATGGCGCCGTGAGTCAGGCTTGGAAGGTCGAGCTCACTGAATCGGCCATCGCAGCGCTGCGTGCACTGGACCGAGACGATCGGGCAGCCGTCGCTGCCCGTATCGACGACCTCTCTCGCTCGGGACTGCCGCCGGCCATGCGAGAGCGGGCGAGAGAGCACGGCACGGTGGGACTCCCCGTGGGGGATCACCTCCTGGTGTGCGTGGAGGACGAGGCGGAGCGCACGCTCTACATCGTCATGCTGGGAACGCGGGAGGCCGAAGCGCCGGCGGCGACGCTGACGCGACTCGGCCGAAGACTGATGGGTTTCGTGAACGACTGGATGGGAGGAGATGGGATGGGCTGGTTCATGCAGGAAGTACGGTTCGCCGCACGCTCGCTGAGGCGAAGCCCGGGCTTCACCACCGTGGCTGTCCTCACCCTCGCCCTGGGAATCGGCGCGACGGCGGCCATCTTCAGCGTCGCCCACGGCGTCATCCTGGCTCCGCTCCCCTACGAGGAGCCGGACGAGGTCGCCACCATCTGGGCCAGTTGGGACAACTTCCCCGACAAGACGTGGCTCTCGGTGCCCGAGTTCCAGAATTTCCACCAGGAGAACCGGACGTTCGAGGACATGGCCCTCTACTCGGGCACCACGCTCAGCTTCACCGCGGTAGAGGACCCGGAGCAGGTCCGTGGCGCCAGGGTCACGCCGAACCTCTTCGATGTTCTCGGCGTCGATCCGCAGCTCGGACGGGTGCCGACCTGGGAGGAGGCGGAAACGGGCGAGCCCGTCCTCCTCATCTCCCACGATCTCTGGCAGCGGCGACACGCTGGTGACCCGTCGATCGTCGGCACGGATGTGGAGGTCAACGGTTCCCTGGTGACGGTCTTGGGTGTGCTTCCGGAGGGGTTCCGGCTCCCCGTGGACTTCTCGTCGGTCTCCCCGTACGAGGTGTACCTGCCGACCTTCGTGGACCTCGACTCCCCCGCTCCGGCCCTGGGGTCCGGTGGGAACCATGGATCGTATGGCGTCGGGCGCCTGAACGACGGTGTCACGGTGGAGGAAGCCCGCTCGGACCTGGAGCGGATCATGGCCACGGTGCCGCCGGTGGGACTCTACTCCGAGGAACGACGATTCGCCCCCAGGGTGTTCTCCGCCAAAGACGACGTCTTGGGCGCAGCGCAGACCACGATCTTCGTGCTCTTCGGCGCCGTGGCGTTCGTTCTGCTCATCGCGTGCGGAAACGTCGCGAACCTCCTTTTGTCCCGGTCCGAGAGCAGGGGGCGGGAGGTGGCGGTCCGAGCAGCCGTCGGGGCCGGGCGCGTCCGGATCTTGAGGCAGCTTCTCATCGAGAACCTGCTCCTCGCCGCGGTGGCGGGCCTGGTGGGCATCGGGCTCGCGCGGCTGGGGGTGACGACACTGCTTTCCATCGACCCGGACGCCGTGCCACGGGCGGGCAACATCAGCCTCAATGGGACGGTCATCGTCTTCACGCTGGTCGTTTCCGTCCTCACCGCTCTGGTCTTCGGACTCATCCCCGCCTTCCGTGTTTCGAAGATCGGGCTGGCCGGCACCCTCCACGAAGGTGGTCGCGGTCGTAGCGCCGGTCCGCGTTCTTCTCGCGCCCAGGGGATCCTCGTGGCTTCGCAAATGGCCATGGCCGTCATCCTCCTCACAGGCGCTGGGCTCATGGCCCGCACGCTGGTGAGCCTCATGAGTGTCGACCCGGGATTCGGGGCCGAGAACGTCCTTACGGTGCGCGTGTCGGCGCCGGCGGCTTCGTACTCCGACCCCGAATCGGTGACCCTCTTCTATCAGGATCTCCTCAGGGGGGTGGGACAGATCCCCGGCGTCCGGAGCGTGGGCGCCGCCCGACTGCTCCCGCTTGCGAGCACCATGGGCGACTCGTTCTTCCGGCCCGTGGGCTATCAGCCCGGACCCAACGAGTCCACGCAAGGTGACTGGCAGTGGGTCACTCCGGGCTACGTCGAGACCATGGGGATCGAGTTGGTGGAGGGAAGGACCCTCGACGAGCGCGATACACGCGACGGACAGGCCGTCGTCATGGTCAACGAGGTCATCGCCGAGCGGTACTGGCCGGGTGAGAGCGCCATAGGACGCGCGGTGCTCGCCGGAGGAGCCGCGGACACGGCGGTGGTCGTGGGTGTCGTGGGGAACGTGAGTCACGACGCGCTCATCGCGGCGCCGAAGACCCGCTACTACGTGCCCCACGCACAGGTCCACCCCGATTGGGTCGGCACCACCCGCTCCATGACGCTGACCATCGGCACCGAAGGACCTCCCGGGCGTTACCTGGACGCGGTGCGCGGAGAGGTTCGTTCCTTGGACCCCTCGATACCGCTGGCGGAGATCCGGACGCTGGACGAGGTGATGTCGGCCTCCATGGCTCAGCCACGGTTCGCCACCCTGCTACTGGGCGCGTTCGCCACCATCGCGCTGACGCTGGCCCTCATCGGGATCTACGGGGTCCTGGCCTACGCCGTGAGTCAACGGACCCGTGAGATCGGGGTGCGGATGGCCATGGGCGCCGAGGCAAAGCAGGTCATCGGCCTCGTGGTCCGCCAGGGGATGACCATGGCGCTCGTGGGGGTGGCCGCCGGTACGGGGGTGGCTTGGTTCATGACCGACATGCTCTCCGGGATGCTCTATCAGGTGGCGCCGCAGGACCCCATCACCTTCGTCTCCGTGCCGGCCCTCTTCGCCTTGGTGGCCCTGGCGGCGTGCTTCGTTCCGGCGGCCCGGGCGAGTCGGGTGCGGCCGGCGACGGTGTTGCGATACGAGTAGGGGCGACGCGGGGTCGCAGGAACGTCGAGGTGGGAGGCGGGCCCGGGAGACGTTGGTCGTCTCCCGGGCCCGTCGTACTTTCGGGGACCGCGGATCTGGCGATGCGCTTCGATCCGGCGGACCCACAGATGGGTCACCCGAACCCGACCGAGAGGTGTGATGAAGCGCTCCGAGATGACCCGCCACCTGACCGACCGCGCCGAGCGGGGTGAGCCATGGGACCTGATCGTCATCGGGGGCGGAGCCACGGGAGTCGGCGTGGCGCTGGATGCCGCCTCGCGAGGGCACGCCGTGGTGCTGTTCGAACAGAGCGACATCGGGAAGGGCACCTCGAGCCGCTCCACCAAGCTGGTTCATGGTGGGGTGCGGTACCTCCAGCAGGGCAACGTGCCGCTGGTCATGGAGGCGCTCAAGGAGCGGGGCATCCTCCACCGCAACGCCCCCCACCTGGTCACCGATCTTCCGTTCATCGTGCCCAACTACAAGTGGTGGGAGGCGCCCTTCTACGGCGTCGGGATGAGGGTCTACGACGTCCTGGCGGGCCGCTACGGCTTCGGGCAGTCGAAGAACCTCTCTGTGGAGGAGACCGTCGAGGCCCTGCCCACCATCGAGACCGATGGACTGCGCGGCGGAGTCGTCTACCACGACGGTCAGTTCGACGATGCGCGCCTCCTCATCCACCTCGCCATGACGGCGGCGGAGCAGGGGGCCACGCTCCTGAACTACTGTCCCGTGGTGGCGGTGACCAAGGGGGAGGACGGATTCGTCGATGGAGTCGAGGTCGTGGACTCGGAGAACGGCGATGTCCACGCGGTCCGTGGCCGGGTCGTGGTGAACGCCACGGGAGCCTTCACCGATGCCGTCCGGCGCATGGACGACCCGAAAGCCAGTGACATCATCCGGCCCAGTCAGGGGGTGCACATCGTCCTGGATCGCGAGTTCCTGCCGGGCTCTTCGGCGATCATGGTGCCGAAGACCGACGACGACCGGGTCCTCTTCGCCATCCCCTGGCACGACCGTGTCCTGGTGGGCACCACCGACACACCCATCGAAAGCGTCGACCTCGAGCCCCTTGCACTGGAAGAGGAGGTCGAGTTCCTCCTGGAGCACACCGCCCGTTACCTGACCCACGATCCCGAGCCGGAGGACGTGAAGAGCGTCTTCGTAGGAATCCGGCCCCTGGTCGCCGAGGCCGAGGCCGACGACACCGCCGAGATCTCCAGGGAGCACGCGATCCGGGTGAGCGACTCGGGTCTTCTCACCATCGCCGGAGGGAAGTGGACCACCTACCGGAAGATGGCCGAAGACGTGGTCGACGCCGCACAGACCCTCGGCGACCTCGACATCGAGGAGTGCGTCACCAAGGAGCTCAGGATCTACGGGTACCACCAGCATGCCGACGACTTCGGGAGGCTGGAGGTCTATGGCTCCGACGCTCTCAGAATCCAGGAGCTAATGGCGAGCGATGCGAAGCTGGCCGAGCCCGTCTACGATGGACTGGAGCTGACCCGGGCCGAGGTCGTCTGGGGATGCAGGGAGGAGATGGCTCGCACCGTCGACGATGTCCTCTCGCGGAGGAGCCGCTCCCTCATCTTCGATGCGCGGGTTTCCCGGGAGGCGGCGCGGTCCGTCGCGGAGCTCATGGCGGCCGAATTGAGTCGAGACGAGAGCTGGATCGATGCCCAGGTCGCCGACTTCCACGCCCTCGCGGGCGCGTACATCTGGCCGAAGTAGATCGGCCATTCTGGCCGATGCGGCCATCTTGACCACGGCGTGGTGCTCGCCGCGCAACACCGTAAGTCGCTGAAATGCATGGCGTTGCCGTGTTTTCGTGCCTTTGGCCCCCTGCTTGCCCCTCCAAGGCGGTAGTAGGACCATCTACAGGGGGACACGATGGACATGCGAACCACGAGCCGAATGATCCTCGTGACGCTGACGACCACCGTCGCCGCGTCATGTGCGCCGGGCGCCAGGACTGGCGACCTCGGCGACCTGAGATCGGGTCTCGAGCCCGAGGCGGCGATGTGCGACCTCCGTGTGGAGAGCGCCTACGACGAGCCCATCGAAGCGGGCGTTCGGGCAGGGGCTCGCGAGGTCTCGCTCGGCACCATCGATCCCGACGACGGCGTCGAAATCCTCGTCCCCTGCTCTTACGGCGCCGTGACCGTCTTCCGACTCGTGAGCCACGACGACATGGGAGACGTAACTCGACTGGCGTTGCGCACGCGGGCCCTGGATCCCCAGGGCACGACGACGGTCGTCATGCGACCCGCGGCCAGCCGGAGCTACGCGCGGGCTCGGAACTGAGGGCGATCGCTCCGCTTCGATCGCGGCGGGAGACTCATCGCACCATCGCGATCATGCCCGCGTCATCCCCCCAGCAACGTCTCCACGTGGGCGGCTGTCGCCATGGCGAGTCCCTCGACGTTGTAGCCTCCCTCCAGTAGCGAAACCAACCGGCCTTCGCAGCAGGAATCGGCGTACGCCATGGCCCGACGGGTCATGCGGCGGAATGCGTCGTCAGTGACGTCGAAGCACCCCAGAAGGTCGTCCTGACGGCTGTCGAAGCCCGCCGATACGATCACCAGGTCGGGGTCGAAGTCGACGATGGCCGGATCCAGCTGGGCGTCCCACGCCCTGAGCATGTCGATGTCCCGACTGCCGCAGTCCAGATGGACGTTGATGTTCGTGCCTCGGGCTTCGCCTTCCCCCACCAGGCTCGGGTCACCCGTCCCGGGATAGGCCTCCCAGTCGTGGGTGGAATAGAAGAGCACCGAAGGGTCTTCGAAGAAGGCGTTTTGGGTGGCGTTACCGTGGTGGTAGTCCCAGTCGATAATGAGGATCTTCTCGTAGCCCCAGGCCTGCTGGGCGTAGCGCGCCGTGATGGCGGCGTTGCTGTAGTAGCAGAAGCCCTCCTCGGCCCCGGTGTTGTTGGCGTGGTGTCCCGGCGGGCGAACGGCGCAGAAGGCGTTGCGGACGTCGCCGCGGGCCACCGAGGCCACCGAACCCAGGGCTCCCGCCACCGCCAGCTCTGCGAGAGGGCCTGTCACGGGGATCTCCCGGATGGCGGCCACGTGCTCCGGCGTGTGGTGCCCCTGGATGTAGGGCATGGGATCGTCGAGAGGCGCGGTGGTCTGCATGTCGTCGACGAGGCCTCGTTGGTTGAGGACCTCCATGATACGCACCAGCCGTTCGGCGATCTCAGGACGCGGCGCACCGCTGCTCGACGGTGGGACGACGTGTTCGAGGCAGGCAGGGTCGTAGAAGAAGCCGGTACCCGTAGCCGTGCCGGTGGCCATGCCGGTGCCGGTGGCCATGCCGGCGCCCGTGGCCATGCCGGCGCCCGTGGCCGTACCCGCGGCTGTGGCCCCGGCGGTCACCCCTGAGGCCGCGGCCACT